>JAJPUD010002563.1:197858-247158 GCA_023553655.1 Myrmecobius fasciatus
CTGGGTGACCCTGGGCAAGTCACTTAATCCCAATTGCCTCAGCAAAAAAAAAAAAAAAAAAAAAAAAAAGAGTAAAAGGAAGGTAATCTTAGAGGGTCTGTTAGACATTTAAAAAAAGATTTAAATGTATTATTAATTTTAGGTTTTTCTATCTTTACTTGAACCACATTTGAGAGTTGGATGGGCTTTAGAGATCATTTAGTATACTTCCTGCTCTATGTTTAAGATGAGGAAACCAAGACTCAGAGACCATACAGATTGTGGAATTGGAGTTTTAATCCATGTCAGTAATAGGCAATAGTTAATCAACATTTATTAAGTACTTATTATGTACAAGTCACAGTGCTAAACTCTAAAAATACAAATAGGAAAAAAGAATGTTTTGTTGTTTCTACCCTCAAGGAATTTACAATCTGATGGGGAAAGACAAAAGCCAAAATGAAACAATACTTGAGAGATTGGGGAAGATAACCTTGGAGTAGGTTGTTTGGTGGAGGAATCAGAAAAATTTCAAGATAGTGCAGACAATTGAGGGAGGAGGATATGTCTGAGCTCGAGGTTTAGAATTCATGGTCCCACTCTCCAATTAGATAAGATGGAGTACCAAGGCTGATGAGATCTTACTAGGTGATGAGGTTATCCCAATAATGAACTTCCTGGAGTATAATATGGAAGTTAATCTGAGAAGTCCTAAGGCAAGGCAGTCAGATTAGAGAGGAGAATATCTTGTGGTTCCACACTCCTTGATCTGACTTTGAGGAATGGTAGAAATGGCAACCAAAATAAATTATTCCAAATGAAGAAGTCAATGTGATGCTTTCCCATAAACTGAGAGAAGCAGAATACACAATGGGTCTGCTTAAAGACAGAACTTTTGTGAACCTATCCAATGCCCTGTGAATCTGATAATCAGTATAGCCCATATTTATATATTATTTTACCATTTATAAAGCCTTTGCCCCTCTTCCCTTCCAGCCTTTGAGACAGGCACTGCAAAAATAATTCTCTCTTATATGAATGGCTCAGAAGTTGTGACTTTTTCAAGGTCTCATAGGAAGTGGCAAAGCTAGCCCTAGACCCTGTATCTTATGATTCCGAGTTTAATATTATCTTCATTTTGCCATGTTGCCTCTCACCCAAACCATCAACATAAGAGATTCTCATTTATATAAGCAAGGCATGTTCATATACATGATCTCCTTTAATTTTCACAACTTTTTTCATTTCCACACCAAAAGAATAAAATTTTTTAATTCTGAATTCTGATTTCTTCTCTGCCCTCCAAACTGAACTACTAGGTCCTTCTATTCTTTTAGTCATTTTCCCTCAAAGAGGCATTATTTTCCAACATTCTTGCAGGATTTTTTTTTTTATCTCAGTGCATTATTTTATGTGTATCCCTAGAGGGCAGATTCAAAAAGAAAAGCCAAGTGAACTCTTCACAGTGTACTATCACAGGAATGAAAATGAAGAGTAGTCCAATAGTTATGAAGGAAACTTTTGGAAATCATAGAACTGGAATTGATAAAGATCTGAAAAGCATTTGGTCCAATCCTTTCCTTAATGACAATCCCAGAAACATCCTGGTCTGATAGTGGATTTTCCCTCAGTAGAGATCCTGACTAACTTCTAAGATTTTGAAACAGCTCTGATTGTTTCCCTTCAATACCTCTACCCAATTTCTAAACATAGCTCCTAATTACCTCTGCATCTAAATGAACCAGGATCAATTTTCTTTTCTCAAGATAGTTTGTTGACATAGAGATTGTTATCATGTTGCTACCCTTTTCAATCTCTGCTCCCTCCACCCAAATCCTCTGTACTTCAGACTAAATCTCCTTAGTTTCTTCAGCTGATGCTTTTATATTATCTACTTTAGCTTTTATGCCATCTACAACCCTTCATCATTCTGAGTTGCCTTTCCCTGGATACTCTCCAGCTGATCAAGATCAGCTGTGGTCTAACCAGGACAGAAGGTGGTGCTTTATGTAGTGTCTCTCAATGCAGCCTAAGGAGAACCTCTTGAAAAGCTCTTTATCCCCCTAATCTTAAATTTGTTTTTCAAATTTATTTTCCTTCTTTTTTGCAAATCATGTAATAAAATTTGTAGTAAAAGGTAGTAAAAATCCATTTACTTGATAACATTACTTGGTTAATTTAGAAATAATTGGAAAGAACCTCAAAGGCTATTTAGTCCAACCCTTTTGTTTTACAAGATGAGAAAACCGAGACCCAGAGAAGTACCTCTACTAAGGCAGTGAGTAGCAGAATTCAAGTTCTCTGCTGCAAATCCAGCTGTCTGTCCACTGGATTTTGCCATTTCTCTAATGTCCCCACTGGGTCTACATTGAGTCCCCAATGGCTCTTTTCTTGTTGCCATTCATATCACTCTAGGAACTTGACAGAAAGATTTGAAAATCTCTGTAACCACAGAGACAGCAGTCTGAGGGAACAGCACTGAATATGAACTAGCCAATGGAAGGATTAACATTGGAAATTATTGGACTCAGTTGCAATAGTCCCTAGTAGTCAGGTTTACTGCAAACAGTTATGTGCTCTTCCTGATCAAGCTTCATAGCTGGTTGTCATTTACAAAATGACACAGATAAAGGGGACCTTACTAAACATCTGATCCAGGAGAGCCCAGGGCCATCCAGAGTCAGAAGTGGGGCTAGAGTCCACTTGGCTCCTGGGACCAGGGCTGACTGAGAGCTTTGTAAATGGCCAACTCTGTGTTGGTGTGCCACCTTGTCTAAATGCACTGTGCCCTTTTAGGACCTAAAAGTGCTTGGCAGGAACTCTTGACTGTGCTCTCATTTGTCCATTGTGCTGTGGGAGAGGATGGTGCTTGTTAGCAGCAGTCACTGTGTGAGCAGGTGTGACTGAAAAGACTGAGGCATGTCAGCATGCATTTTAGGCATGTACTAATAGTAGCCAGAGCAGGCAGTAGGGTCTCCTCTGGACAGAGATTGGGATTAGGAAAGGAATGATAATGGTGCAGAGAAGGATCTGAGACACATGCATGCAGTGAACCACACATACATACCTCCTAGAATTGTTGTGGGCTGTCCTTTGGTCTCCACTTGTTCATTCATATCTCCTTCCTCAACTCTACTCCCCCTGTCAAGTTGAATGTTGCCCTTTGGTGACATCTCTTTAAGAGTATCCTTTATAACCTTTATGTACACTTACAGATAAAGATACACATTCATATACAAATATAAACTCACACTTTCTCTTTCTCTCTCTCACACTTTCTCTATTATAAACACATAAATGTATAAATACACATATGCCTTATTGTATGGCTGCCTAAGGATGCTGTTGTTGAAGATACCAATTTCTAAACCTAGAGCTCTTTGTCAGTATTCTTATTGGATACACCTTTTGCCTAACACTGTGGTTCTCAATAAGAGTCACCCTATTGCTGATTGCTGTGTTCTAGACTGCTCTGGATACTGTTGCTGACTCTTCCTCTTTCCTCTTTGGCACAAATAACCAATGTCTTGATAGTTATTTCTTCCCCATTTTATTATATTTTTCAATTAACAAGCATTTGTTTTTTTCTCTCTCCTATTTTTTCATTTAAAAGAAAAAATATAAAAGGAAAACCCTTGTAACAAATTAGAGTTAAAGAAAACAGATTCTCACATTGTCCTCATGCAAAAATATGTTTTATTCATCTTGAATCCATCACTTCTGTAAGGAAGTGAGTGGTAGCCTTCATCACCAGCCCTCTGGAATCATGGGTAATCCTTATATTGATCAGAGTTGTTATGTCTCTCAGTTTGCTTGTACAATGTGTGTTATTGTTATATAAATTGTTATTTCACTCCTGAAGGTTATTTTTCATTTGTATTTCCATTTCCTTGCTCAACACCTTTCATGGAGTAGACACTCAAATGTCTGTTTTGAGTTGATCCCATTTTCCCTACCTGCCCTAATCAGCAAAACTTGAGCTGTTCTAGATTCAGATACCGAAGATGACCTTCAGAGAACTCTTTCAGTTTTTCCATTTTACAAATGAGGAAATTGAAGCCCAGAGACATTTTATGTACTTTTGTTGTTGAATTAAACAACTCATTGATTATCTCACAGTCAATAGATGACAACATTGGTAAATACAGCCTAGGTCGATGATTATCTGCTCATTAATATTCTTTCTATTGTACCAATTTGCCCCATACCTTCAGTACTAATGGATGAGTGATCTCCCAGGATGTCTTTGGTAATTCCATCCTGCCATTTACTGTTATGCATAACTTACACATGATGTTAATGAAACACCTTTAGAGTCTGGATCTGAGATCTGCAGTTTATCACACTTCTGCCATTGTGTTTGGAATATGCCCCTGATTTTATACAGCTTAAAATTGGTCTGATAATTCTATACAGCCTCCAAGGGTCATAGCAGATTATTTCTTTCACTTGGTTTTTCCTCCTTTTCCAACTGTGAAAGCTGTGCTATTTGGCTACCATTAAGTCCAGATTGGTGTAGTCATTAAAAATGTTTGGTTGATTTAGGGCCAAAAGGAAGAGTCAGCATTTTTCTTACCTTTCTCTGCCCTTTTTAGAACCTTGCTTCGGTCACATCTCTCAATCATCTTTCCATCTTTTGAATTTCATGGCATCCAATTTATAGCCCTTTCTTGATCTTTGCCCCTGCCATCTGCTGACCCCTAAATCACATTCTGACCTTCTTCAATTTTATTTAGCCTCTGGTCTACAGTTGTCCTCTCTTTCCTCTCACTTACCATAAACTTTGGTGATTTTTTTGACTCCATTATTTGTATTGATGATCCTTTGAATATCCTGGGTCTTTATTTTACCAGCTCACAATCCTTTCTTTACTTGGAGGTTACATCTTGAACCTTCCCATTGCTCCAAACTGCTCTGTTTCTAACATCCTGAACTCTGGATTTTTTTTCTCCAGGATCTATCTCCTTTTTATCTACTACTTTTACAGAACCATTCCTTCTGAACTTGTTCTTTATCTTCTATGACCTTGAGCCCCCCCTGACTTGGATTCTTTTCTCTCCCTTTAGCCTTGACCCTATGGTCAGTCAGGCTTTTCAATAACCTGTCTTTTACTTTTGATACCTTAGTCCCCTTGTCCTGCTAATCCCCAATTCCAGACAACCCTTTTCATCTGTTTTATTTGTTCCTATTCCTCACTCCCTACCTGCCTAATACTGTTGAAAGAAATCACAAATTCTGCTGCCTAGTTCTCCTTTTAAGGATCATCACAATTATGCAGCAGTCTTTTTGTTTATTGTCAATTACTCATGCCATTGTAGCTGGTCTGAACTTTTTCTTCTGTCCCACAGAGTCAGTCTTTCATCATCAGTCCCATCTTCACTTCTCTTCAACTGACAAAGTGTGGCAAAAGTCTACTTAACAAATGAGCATCCTTCTCTTTTAGAAAATTCATCCTGTCTTTGAAGAGCTTCCTCACCATTTGTACTACTATTTCAAGTCAAACTCACTGAGTTGCTGCTTCACAAATTAGGATTCTCCATAGACTATTCCCAAACTGCATACTTTTGCCATTTACAATTTTAGTTCCCTTCAGTGCTTAGTGCTTAGGCCACCTCCTCCTGGAGGCCTTTCCCAACTCCCATTGCCATCTATAAGCTGTCCTTTCTCAAATTATTTTACACTTAACTTCTCCTTATGCACATTGAATTCTTCAGTAGAATACGATTCTTTAAGATTAGTGACTGTTATTTTGTTTTCCTCATTTATTTACATATTTATTTATTTTTAGTTTATAGAATAAAATGAGCATTTCCATAACATAATTTCTGCTTTTGTTTGTGTATCCAACCGTTCCCCCTTTTCTCTCAAATACATACCATAGAGTGCCTTGCACATATTACTTAATAAATGTGCAATCAATGGCATTGAATAGAATATTCCTCCTTCACAGCTCAAAACCTCTCCAGGAAATAACATTGTTTGCCGCCTTTCCTTGGGTTTGCACAGTAGATCAATTGTGGTCTTTTTTGCTAAGACTTCCCCCATGTAATTAATGGCATCCAGGACCTTATTCCACTCACCATTTCCTCTCTTTCATCTTCAATTTTCCTCTTCTTTTTTAGGATTTTCTTCATAACCTAGAAAATGTTCAAAATTCCCATATGTTACAAGTAAACCAAAAGAAAATCTTCCTTTTATCCTGCTACTACCACTTGAAGCTATCCTCCCTATACCTCTCTTTACTTTAGTTGGCTCTACTTCCTTTCCACCATTAATTTTTTCCTCATCTCTTGCAATCTGGCTTCTGTAGTCATCACTTTTCTGAAGCCTTCCTCTCCAAAGGCCTCAGTGGTCTTTCCCCAGTTTCTATCTTTTTTTTTTTGCCCTTTGAATGCCACTTTAGCTGGTATAATAGTATGTCACATCATTGACCACATGTCTTAATGTAGTATGTGACTGTTTACAACTCTTTGTTTAGTATGTGACACTTTTGACTAAAACTTTGTGTAGTATGTGATACAACTGACCACATCTCCTTTCTTTGCATCTGTTTGCCTTACTTACTTTGATAATACTGCCTTCAGTTCTCTTCTTATCTGCTTTCTCCAATTTTTCCTTCCAAAGTAAGCACTAGAATGTACAAATCTTATCTTACCACTTCTTCATTCAGCATCTTCAGGGGCTTCCCTATAACAAATAGGGGGAAAAATACAGACTCTACTAGCCTGGTATTCTATGTTCTCCTTGGTTTGGAGTCAACATATTTCTCCAATGTTATTTCTCATTTTTCTCCATATATTTTATAATTCAAACCTTGGTGGTTTCCTATTATCTCCAGGATCAAATAAAGAATCATCTATTTGGCTTTTAAAGTCCTCCACAATTTTCCTCCTTTCTTTTTATTTCTCCTTACTTTTTATTTTTGTCTATATATTGTATGATCCAGCAACCCTGGCCGTCTTGTTCCTCTAACCTGGCTTTCCATCTCCTGATTCAGTTCCTTTTCAGTGGCATCGGAAAGTTCTCCCTCTTTACCTCCTGGCTTCTTTGGCTTCCTCCATGAGTCAGCTCAAATCCAACCTCTTTCAGAAGACCTGCTCTGGTCCTTCCCAGGTCCATTTCTTCCTTCTAAGCTTGTCTCCCACTGACTTTGAATGTATCTTTTATTTACATCGTTATTTGCATGTTGTTTTCATCCTTAGAAGGCGAACTCCTTGAGGCCCAGGACTTCTTAATCTTTCTTTGTATACTCAGAATTTAGCAAGGTCGCCTGGCCCATATATAATTTATTGACTGATTTTTAACCTGTCCCCTCCAGGATCCATACATTTTTGCACACTATTCTCCATACTTAGAAGGAATTTTTTTCATATCTTTATCTTTTAAAATCTTTTCCTTTCATCAAGGTAACAATTGTTATCTCTTTCCTAATGTTTTCCTTAATGTTCTTCCCCCATTCCACTCCTCTTCTACCCCAACTCCCCAAGCAAGATAGGAGTAAATCTTTCTTTTTTCAATCTTTTTTAACACATCTCTGCATATGCATTATTCTAACTTGTTTTTATTATTATTATTAATGGCATACATCTATTACACATCTATTATTCTGATATCATTTTGTAAGCTTTTTGAAGATAGAAATTATAAATTTTTTTAACCTTGCACACAGAAGTTACATAATGAATGCTTGCTTTATTAATGGTATACATCTATTACACATTTATTACCCTGATAACAATTTGTAAGCTTTTTGAAGATAGAAATTATATAAATTTTTTCTTAACCTTGCACACAGTAGTTACATAATGAATGCTTGCTGAATTGAAAACCCAAGACTTTCAGGCCTTGGTACAGGTTGATAATGATTTGAACCTTTGGGGAACCCTGCTCTATCTATATTCAGCAATTTTTTTTGCATTTGTTTCTGAGTGTGCATTTTGAAAATATAGCTATCAACCTATGACAGCTCCTGGATGACACCCAAGAATTTTGTTTATAGTTGATTAAGTGGAAAAGTGTTCCCAAGGGATCAAGAAACATATTCTAGGTCTCTTTTGCTTCCTTGGGAATGGTTACAAAAAATTAAAAAAGATTAAACTTATGAAACAACTTTCACTTTATTATAGAAGGGAATTAATGAGTTAATTAACATTTCCCTCTGATATTTTTTGATCTTAAACTAGCCTGACTTGGTTAAAAACCTGCTAAAACCCCATTCTTCTGTGTGTGTGTGTAGGGGGGTTGGTTGGTAAGTATAGTGTCAACATAGTGATGATACCTTTGAAAATAGATCACTCAAACTCACACTTTCTGGAGATTAATCATAGATGCTTCACTTTGCTAAGTATCCTGGCCAAATATGGAATTTGGCTGAGTGAGTGAAGTATAGCTGTTTTGAGCCCAAAACTCAATCATTAAGTAAAACTCCTTAGAAATTTATGAAGACGTGTGAAGATTTCCTTCCAAGCTCCTACCCTTTAACCTTAGAAGCACTTTGGAAGTATTGATGGTTATGATTCTGATGGCTGTAATAATAGCTTACATGCATATAGAGCTTTATATGCATTATTTCAATCAATTTGTGAGGAGTAGGTATTATTACCTGCATTTTACAGATGAAGAAACTGAGCTTCAGAAGTACTTGTCCAGGATTTTACAGATATTGAGATTTTAAGCTGTTATTGGAACCTCAACATCTTGATTTTAAGTCTGGCACTTTATCTATAAAGCCATATTATCTTTGGAGTCATAACAGCTTTGTCTTGACTGAGTAGGGGTGGTTTACTGAAGACAGCCAACTGATTGATGTTCAGCATCACCATTTTGAAGGACACAAATTTAGTTGTTCAATTTCATGATAGTTCATAGTATAACATAGGCAAGTTCCTAGGCTGAAGTTCTCTCTCTCTCTCAGATATGACTACCATTATACCCTAATGAAGCAAATATAAGACTACCCAGCCTCAAGAACAGGGCCAGCCATAGGTATTTGAGAAATGAAATAAAACCTAGTAAATGTATTATTTTAAGAAAATTTAAAGTATACACTTAGTTAGAAATCAGAGTGGGGCAAAGATAGAGCTTGTAGGTTCCTCTCAGCTGGCTTATTTTTCTACGGTTTTGCTATTAGATCCAACAATCATGAATTAAAAACCTACTATCACAAATGCACCTACACACACACATTTTCCCTATTTGTCATTTAGGTGGAGGTCATCTCTTATGGTCTTGCAGAAGGAAACTTCCGATGTGGCAGATGTGCTGCTATGGTCCTGCAAATTACTTCCATAGGATGACCTCCTCCTCTTCCTTTTCTCTCTTTGAATCCCAAGCCTTAGCCCACAGGTGAAAAACTTCGACCCTCTAGGCTGAGGGCTGAGTGTTAGTGTTCTTCCTTCCCAAACTGGGAAGAACTAGAAATCCTAATATTGTACAGCCATTGCTTTGCCAGAAATTATAGGAGTTCCTTACTTCTCAGTTCACAATTCCTCTGCCTTAGCATCCTCATGGGACAAAAGCAGTAAGCCTTATGTGTCGTGAGATCATAAATGTTCCTGCATGACCTCTGAATGCAACTTCCAACAGGGATGTTTCATTGTAGAAGTATGTTTTCCCTTGAGTCTGGCTCCTGACATTTCCAGAAATGTATTTAATTGAACAGATTGTTAGATCAAAACCTATTAAGACACATACTTTTATTGTGTAGTTCTGATGTGTTTAATTTGGGGTCCAAGGTGAATGTTTGCCTCACTGGGTGCTGCAGAAATTACTAAGCAATTATTTGTTTCCTTGTTCTCTGCCTTCCTTAACAATGGTCATGTTTAATGACAAGCTTTGCTAGGATTTTTTATTGGAGTGTTTATTTAGTGACACTTTATTTGCATTGAAAGGCAAAGAAAGCTTTCCTTCCCTACAGAGAATTCAACAATAAAATGAATAGCTTGTTGAGTCTCTTGAAGGGAGAGAGAACACTATACCTTCTATCTTCCTATTAAAGCTACCCTCCTCACCTTCCAATATAACCTCACATTTAAAAAAAATAATTATGGTAGGTAGCCCCTAAGTGACAAAGCTAAGCTTGGAATCAGGAAGATATTAGTTCAAATTTTGCTTCAAGCATTTACTAGTCACTTGACCTCTGTCACCTTGGTTGACTGCTTCGATTTCCTTTTCTGGAAAATTATAAGAGTTGGTCTTGATGGCCTTTAAGGTTCCTTCCAATTTTAATCTATGACTGGATATAGATGGGATATAGAGAGGGTGGGTTTTAAAGCACCCTTGTTATGATATATCTACGCCAGAATATGCAATGACTTAGGATGGTGATCATACCTGAGTATTAGAGATGCCCTACCCAGTTGTCAGCATAATAGGTGGGAGAAGGACTTTTGGGTATGGGCTGGAGTGCAGGCAGTTTTGTAGTAGAGTACTTGGCCCCAGCAGTCCCAATGTATTCCCTCTCAGATGCACCCTGAGCCTCTGGGTAGCCCTTCTCATTTGCTCTGACTCTCAATCAAACCAGGTTAGGTTAGGCCCCTAGAGTGAATCTAGAGTAGGGCAGTAGTCCCCTTGTACCCAGAGCTTGGGTGTGCAGGACATTTTAGTTATGGCAAATCTGATAAGCTTTTTTATCTGGAAGAGGAAGATTAACCTATTCCAATGATTAAAACATGAGATAAAATCTTATAAGTGTATAGTTTCTACCTTCAGAGGTAGGAAAGGGACATTCTCATTGCTCTTTGTCCGTGTCTAGGCTCATAAGCTTCTCCTATGAACTATAATCTTTCCCCATATTTTCTTATATTTGTTGAAATAAAAATTGCCAGGCTGTGTTTGTTATCTCATGGTGTTGAGGGTATGCTAAGAAGCAGAGGCCTAAAGATATTTTGAAGGTAAAGAGATCCTTCAGCAAGAAGCCAAAGAGAGAAAATTTCATTTATAAAAATTAAAAGGAAGGTTTGTGAAAACTGCTAGGGGCCAGATTGTGTTTCTGGGAAAAAGATGGACTGCTGGCGTGATGAAAAACGACAGACTTTTCTCCTTGTCTCATCATTCATTGTCAGGAACTCAGTTATCCACTCAATCACAGTCTCTAAAATGGGGTAATATTTGCTCTTAAATAAAAAATGTTATTAAAGGTATATGTGTTTTTAAAAAGGTAACAGAATATGCTAAAATTAAGATGAAATCTTTTTCTCATGTGCTTTCTATCTGGCTAAGTGTGACTTGCCATATTTTGTGTGTGTGTGTATACATATAGACATATATGTATGCACACACATAGATTCATGAATACGTATGTATGTATGTCCATATAATACACATGGATATATGCCATCTATGTATTATGTACAATGTGTCTAGATAAATTCTATGTGCTGACACATGCATATATGTTGCATGTGCATGACACATGGATATAGGTATACATGTTGTGCTGTATCAATACACATATGTAAGTGTTGTGGTAATGTGTATAGATATTACATTGTATATATATATATATTCACATAACATACATATAGATACATTGTACAGTGAAAGGAAATAAAGAAAAATAACTAAACTATCTACTTTAAGTAATATTGTTGTCGAGCTGGGTTTATGAAGAATGCTCACTTTGACAGAGTGAGAAGAAGAAAGCTAGTAAATTTGCTCAATACTTAAGTAAATTAATTCCATGTCCATTGTTCTCTATTTGAGGATTTTGTGGTGAGAATAAAATTATTTTAGAGGAAGAACGCTGCGTTGAAACACAAATGAAATCGGTAGCCCCAGCCTCCAGTGCAAAGGTGGAAGAAAACCAGACAATTTCTAATGGAGGCATTTTCTAAACCAGAAGATGAAATCTTACCTCAAAATATTCTGTGCAAATATATAATCATCTTTCCAGTCTTGGACTTTTGGGAGAAGGACTATAGATATTTTCCTTTATCTTTGGGTAAGACCTACATTCAAGAAAGTTGGGCATAGATCAATGAAAAAGGAGAATTGAGAGACAGGTTCTAGGCTTGTTTGCTACCTGATCTAGAACTTTTAAGAGATGACCAGTATTGTCTGTAGCACTGCCTGATAGTCAGCACCTCTTGGAAAACAACGTTTTTCTGATGTTTTGAAAATTTGTCACTTGCATTTTTAGCTTTGAAAAGCGGAAATCCTTCCTTACTGGTGGATGAGCATTTCTGGCTCTGTCAGATATTTTAGTACCTTAGGTTTGGAACTGGAGATTGATTTCAGAGCTACTTAATCCAGCCAGTCACATCACTTTACACCTGGGGAAAATAAAGTGGGGAATTTTAACTACTTCTGTGACCTTGGACACTGTCTCTCAGTTTCCTTATCTGTTCAGGGGAGGGAGTAGGACTAGTCTCTAAGCTAAAGTCTCTTTCAACTCTGAACCTATTAATCCTAAATGAATTTGCCCACAGTCACACATGGAAGTGTCAGAAATAGTCTTCTGACTTCAGTCATTATACTAAACCTTGCTGCCTGCCTCCCTCTGAGCCTCCTTTGAAAGATGCTTTGTTTTTTTGTCTCCTTCCTTTCCCAGACTCTTTCAGCCTAGTCCCCTCTGGTTCCCTCAGAAAAAAAATGGGGGCTTTTCATTAATCACCCAGATCTCTTTTGAAAAGTCTGACAAAGTTGGGGTACCTCAGAGCCCTTGTAGTTAGAATCTTCCTCCTACAAAAGTCTTCTACTTGTTAAATCACCCAAAAGCTGTTTAATTGTTGTCCTTGTGGAAAATTACACAGGATTGTCATCAGCTGTTGCTCCTGGCCGTGCTTTCTGTTCTAATGTAAATAAATGAGGTAACAGATTTAAAGGAACAGGCTATATTTACACATATCTCAACTATTCTCTCAAACAGTCTGCCCATGTTGTTCAAATATTATCATGTTAAATTTGTTGTTCCCCAGACACATTGGCCATTAAATCTTAATTTAGAAATGACAGATGGGAAATTAATATTGAAAGACCATCTTGGAATGGGGGGAAATGGATGAGACTAGATAGCTGCCCTTTGGGTAGTGATGGTGGTGTTGGGGGGAGGCTATTCTTCCACCCCAAAACTTAATTCTTAAAGTTCTAACTTCTGTCTCTCTTTCTGCAATATAAAGGGAGCAGAAAAAGACTTCTTCAACTACCCTATCTGAAATTTGTGAGAATAAACAGTTTTTGAGAATCTCTATTAATATTCAAGTATTTTGGAAACATTGTCAAAATATACTTGTCTAAAGTGATCTAAATTGAGAACATGATAGAGATAGAGAGGTAGAGATAAACTGTTGGGAATAACAGCTAAAATGGTTTTATTTGAGAAATCCCTTCGTTTCCTGAAGACTACTGCTGTAAGATGTTCTAGCCTGTCTTGGTTATAATACAAAATGAACATGGAGGAGAGACAATTCTTTGTGTGTGTGTGTGTATGTGTGTGGTGTGGTGTGTGTGTGTGTGTGTGTGTGTGTGTGTGTGTGATATTCATCATTTGTAATAAAGCTTTTCTTGGTTTCTCAACCTTTTACACTATCAGAAATATTGGTTATATATATATATATATATACATATATATGCATATATTATCTTGTTTGTAGTTGCAGTGCTGGATCCTGTACAAAGAGATATGTAAATTCCACCCTTCCATGAGGGCCCAGGTGCTTATAGTTGAATGCAAACCACATCCAGATGGGCCTGGGGTCTGAAAAGAGAGAAAATGAGCATTTGGTAAACATATAAATAGTGCATTTTGCCTAAATCATAGGATGGATAAATGGCCAGGGAAGAGAAAAAAAAGGAAATCCTTTTTTAAGTCAACGTGGGAAAAGGAGACATTAAAGAGTTATACTCTAAGGAAAGGAAAAAGGATTTATATAGCACCTACTATGTGCCAAGCACCTTATAAATATTATTTGATCCTCACAACAACCCTGAGAGATAGATGCTATTATTATCAATCCCCATTTTACAGTTGAAGAAACTGAGGGAAACAGAAATTAAGGGATTTACCCAAGATTATAAACTATTAAGGAGCTGTGGTTGGATTTGAATTCATTTTCCAGGCTCAGTGCTCTTATCTACTAGACCATCAAATTGCCTCTAATTCTGCATAATGTCTAATTGGCACTTCAAGGTTTTGACTTCCAGTGGATGAAAGTATTCACAGGGGCTTGTGATTTCAAGTTCAATCTCCATGAATTCCCAGTTATCCCCACCTCCTCCATCTCATTTGATGGATTTGAAGTAAAACTACAAGTGAATGTTAATGATGCAAACTTCATAAAAGCATATTCTCTGAAGTGATGGTGCTGGACTCAGAGACAAGTAGAAAAAAATACAAATCCCATCTCATATTTACTTAACCATATGATCTTGAACAAGCCATATAACTGTTTCTAGCCTCAATTTCCTCATCTTTGAAATGGGGATAATAGCATCCATTTTACAGAGCTGTAAGGATTAGATGAGATAATACATTTAAAAGTGTTTTGCAAATCTGAAAGCTCCATAATAAATGCTCGCTATAATAATTGTTACTATTTTTGTTCTACGTTGGTATCCTTTACCTGCAATGCCTTGGGGTGGGAGCTTACATAATAGTAACTAGGTTTTTTTTTTTTTTAGAAGCCTTTAAATTTTGCAATGCGCTTTATATGTGTGTTATCTCACTTGATGCAGCAATATTGTGTTATTGTCCCCATTTTATAAACGAGGAGACAGAGTGAGGTAAACTTGTTCAGTATCAAAGAATGGGTGAATATCAGGTCTAAATTCCAAGAAGTTCTATCTAACCAGGTCTTTAATAAGCATACCTTGTTGCTGCTCAGTCCCTGGTTGTTGATTTTTGAGTTGGTGCCCCTTTTTCCTTTCTCTCCATTTATTTGGTCCCTCCCAATCCTTAGGACCCATCTGAAACACTAAGTCCTCTGTGAAGGAGCAATATTCTTCAGTATCCCAGCTCATAATAATCTGCTACTGTCTCCTGGAGGCATCTTGTGGTGAGGTAGAGAGGACTTTTCTTCCTTCCTGCTCTGGGACTGGAATCAGGAAGATATAAGTTCAAATATTGTCTCAGTCACTTAACATCTGTGGGATCCCAGGCAAGTCAATCACTTTACCTCCATTTGCATAAGTTTCCTTAATTGTAAAAAAGGGATAACAATAATAATTACTTCCCAGAGTTGTAGTAAGGATCAAAAGAGATAATATTTATAATGCATTAGCACATAACAGGTACTTAATAAATGTTCCCTTCCTTTCTCCCTCCTTCCTTTCTCCCACCCTCCCTTCTTTCTTTCCTTCCTTCTTCCTTTCCTTCTTTCCTTTGTTTCTTCCTTCCTTCCTTCTTCCTTTGTTCCCTTATTTCCTCCCTTTCTCCCTTCCTCCCTCCCCTTCCTCTCTCCCTCCCTCCCCTTCTTCTCTCCCTCCCTCCCTCCCTTCTCCCTCCCTCCCTTCCCTTTCTAGATTCTTTCCCTCCCTTCCCTCCCTTTCTCTCTTTTTCCCTCACTTCCCTCCCTCCTTCCCTTCTTTTCCTTCCTCCCTTCTTTTCTTTCCTCCCTTCCCTCCTTTCCCTCCCTCTCTTCCTTCTTTTCCTTCCTCATTCCCTCCCTCCCTCCTTCTTTTCCTCTCTCCCTCCCTTCCCTTCCTCTCTTCCTTCTTTCTCTCCCTTCTCTCCCTCTCTTCATTCCCTCCCTCCTTTCTTCCCTTCCTTCCTTCCTTCCTTTCTTCCCTTTTCTCTCATTTCTGAACTGCAATAATATTTTGGCACTGAATTTGGCTCCTGTAAAAGAAAAATACAGAAAAGATTTATCATTTCTGGGGAATCTGTGTTAGGAGATTTCCCCTTGCCCATGCAGGATTTCCCTTTACTCTTTTATTGGGTCATACATTCAGCTCTGCAAAGGACTTCAAAGGTAAGGTAGTCTAACTCCTTCATTTTACAGATGTGGAGAAGTGAAATGATTTGCCCATGATCCATAATCGGTAGGGTCAGGATTTGAATCCAGGTCCTCTTACTAGAAATATAGCAGTCTTTCTGATAATAGCAAGACTAAGGAATTACTTGAGACACAGATAGGTTGAATATAAATGGTCCAGGGTCACACAACTAATAAGAATCAGAGATGGCATTTGAATCAAGTTTGTTTGTCGCCAAGTCCAATATTCAGTTCATTGCTTTGCCATAGCATCTCTGTCAATAGACAACAGGAGAAACTGACTCTAGATGCTACCTGTATTTAATATTTCTATTCCTTGCTTCTCTTGAGACAGAGATATCTTTGGAAATTGCTTACTATCCTGCTTAGCATTAAATTCCTGAGTTTGTATATAAACATTTTATCCATTCTTAACATGTGGAAAAGATTTCTGGCTCATGCATTCATTTATACTATATGCATGCATACATACATATATATAATACACACACACACACACACACACACACACACACACACACACACACTTTATACAGAAGACTGGCTTTCAGCTACATCACTAAATGTTCTTTGGGTTCCTGGAAAGCATCAGTTCCACTGCCACACATTTCCTTTGCCAGAGAATTTCAAATTCAGTAGAACATTACTTTTCATCACTCAAAATGGAAAGAAGCTCATCAGTAGTTTCCAAAGCGCTTTACTACTGGCCCTCGGAAGCAGTGTCAAGCATCCATTCACTAGCTCCAGCTGAACTGTTCATGCTTAGAAAATTTTTGTGCTGATAACTGTCCAGTGGGAGGAAAGGAGAGGCCCTGTGGCCAGAACCATAGACTTTCATTCTTTAAAACAAAATCTTGTTAAAAGCCATCTATCCAAAGATAGCCTGACTCTCATTTCCCTGCCAAACAAGTGAAGTTGGATTTTAGGCTTTCAGAAAGGGAGTATCTGTTTTCTTAGTTTTCTTTTCTTTTTTTTAAAATATGTTCTTATTTTTCTAATGCCAAAAGTGGTCAGATTTCTTGATAGCCGCCCTGTTTTAAAAGGAAAAGCCTTAGTATTTGCTTAGTCCTTTATCATAAGCTTAAAAAACTCCACAAGACTTTAAATATTCCCATAATTCCAGGGAGGGGTTTCTAAAATTATTTGTGATTTATGGGCTTTTAGATACTATAACAACAACTATAATAACTAAATTTAGATAGCCCTATATGGTTTAAAGTCACAAATATTTGCCTGTTTATATATATGTATATATATATATTTCATGTTATTGTTGAGAAGATTAAGATAGACTAAATTCTCTTCTACCCCACTACTTTCCCACAGAAATTTTCAAAATCATAAAAATCCTGAGATATTAGTTTCTTCATTCCCACTTTCATCCCTTCCATGTATTCTTCATTCTTGCCATGTTCACATAAAGAGAAAAATTTTGCAGTTTGTGTGTGTGTGTGTGTGTGTGTGTGTGTGTGTGTGTGTGTGTAAATTTACCATACACACTCATGGTTTGAAGCTCAGAGGCCATGTAGAACAACTCAGACTTGAAGAGAAATCTTCTTTCAATCTGTTTTTCTCCTTTGTCTGTCTCCTTGCTCTCATATGATTGTTTGTGCCTGCATGCATATGTTTTGATTTACTTAAATGAATATGGATGAGAAGTTTGGGCTGATTAAACCTTAGACTATTTCTCTGGATCCCTCAGTATCTCCCCATTCAGCTAGGTATGTTTCCTCCATATTTTCCACTGACCCTCACCCTCAATTTATTTTCTCACAAGTATATTAAATGTATGTAGGGCTCCATGTGGTCTCAACATAAAATGTACACACACACTCCAAACGATAAGGAGTATTCCAGTGGTATCTGTCATTCATAATCTCCTCATCCCCTACCCCATCTCCCAACCCCCCTCCCGCCCTGTAGGCAAATGGAAGGCCCAAGCCACCTGTTCACATTACATCATTGGCTCCCCAGAACACAGTTGTACCAAAGTCTTTAAACAGAGTAGTTCTTCTTGTATTGTTTGCACTCAAAGAGCTGATATCATGCCAACTGATGTCATTGTGTGTCTTTGTGTAACTGCTATGGCAACTGGGCAGGTGGGGAGCCTTGAGCTGATGTCATCGGGAGAGGAGGTATAGAAAGGGAATTTGAAAAAGCTGTACACAGCTTTTGAGTGTGAGTTGTTTTTTTTTGGGGGGGGGGGCTATATTTTGGTGTGTGGGTATGTTGTTTCCTTTTAAAGATTTTGCCCTTTAAGATATAACACAGCTTCAGTGTACTAAATAATAGTAGTCCAGATACTTTTTTTTTTCTTGGTCTTTAGAGTTTTTGTGTAGCTTGTTTTTGATCGGTACTTATTCACATCAGATCCAAAAAAAGTTGCTGCCTTTCTTCATTCTTCAGAAAAAATGGATGAGGATCTAAGGTACAAATGCCTGGTGGGAAGTATTTAGTGGAATTCTCTAAGAGATAGACTGAGCAAGTTTTTGTAATTATTTAGCGATTCTCCCCTGGGTAGCCATGGTAAGTGATTGAACTTTTGAAATAGATTGATAGAGCAGAGGGAGCCGTAGAAAGAGAACTCTCCTCCACCCTCTTTCTCTTTTAAAAATTCTGTTTGGGCCTGCCTTTATGACCAATGTTATCTTGGCAGATAGAATAGTGATATTCAGGATTGGAGAGATCTAAATATGGAAGGCAATTATAGCTCCCATTTCTGCATTTTTCAAGTAAAAGCTGGTTTGTTTTTTGTTTCTTTGAGTGAATTCAGTAATTATAGCATTGATCCTTTACATTTTTTAGGAGAGCTATTACCAAGAATAAAGTATTCTTTCCATTTTCTTCTCTATTTCACCTCATCTCTTACCAGTTTTATTGATATCTGTGTTCTAAGATATTGTCTAGGTTCTATTTAATACTTCCCAGATGGGTTACTATAGATATAACTTGAAAGACTATAGAACTTATATTGGATTCAGAAACTGATGAGGTAATAGACTTTCCATATTGATTTTTAGCCTAACTATAGAGCTTCTTGGTTCTTTCACTTTGCTTTCTATGTTATGTTGGTATTTGAAAGTAGTTGAGTATCATAGTATCTAAGGCATATAAACTTTTGTTGTTCTCCCCAAGTTCAAATTTTAGTTCTGGAATAGACTAGATGTTATTATATGAAAATTATTTAACCTATTTGAATTTCTGTTTTTTTATCTGTAAAACTCTGGCATATAAAGGCTCATATAAAGAAATGCCAGGGCAAAAACTTACTGTAAGCCTTTAGACACATGGGAGCTGTCTTTATCAAATACAAATGATTGTTGAAATGAAGTTGGAAGGTAATTGGAACATGAAAAATGACATGGTTCTGTCCTTGAGGAGCTTAAAATCCAGTGGAGTGATAAGACTTATAAAAATGAGCCCATGTGTCTTAAAATTGAATTGATAAGGGTATATCTTCACCCAAAGAAAGCATCCAGTAAAACTCATGACTGATCACTTTCCTTGTATATTCTTACTGTTTTAACTTTATTTTATATATGCATATATAAATATAGATATAGATGTACATATCAGTTATCATTAAAAAATCATGTCCCTTTCATGGCACCAAAAATTTTTCCACCATTAACAAAACAAATTTAATGATTTTCCATTTGACTTTCTCTCTCTTTCCCTCCTCCCTTTCCAGGTGGACTCAGTAGTTTTAAGCAGAACCATGAAAACCTCTGTGATAGCTCCCTCCAGCTGCAGGAGTGTCCAGAAAGTGGAGGGGGAGCATCTGCAGCCTCCAGTGTGCTACCTCAGCCCCTCCCTCCCACTACCCCTGACATTGAGAATGCAGAGCTGACCCCCATCCTGCCTTGCTTGTTCCTTGGCAATGAGCACGATGCTCAAGACCTGGACACCATGCAGCGACTAAACATCGGCTACATCATCAATGTCACCACCCACCTGCCCCTCTACCACTATGAGAAGGGCCTGTTTAACTACAAGCGACTGCCTGCCACAGATAGCAACAAACAGAACCTGAGGCAATACTTTGAAGAGGCTTTTGAGTTCATTGGTAACTATTTCCTCTGGGAATTCCTTTACCATATTTCTCTTATGTTTCTGCTTTGCGGACAGGTTGATCAATTGTCTGGATTCCAAAATGTCCCTTTTCTTTCTTCCCTTCTTTCCTTCTTCCCTCCCTCTTCCTTCCCTTCCCTTCTTTCCTTCTTTCCTTCCTTCCATCTCTCCTGCCACTATATAATCAAAAAGAACAAAAATCATAACTAGTCCAGGTCACCAGAATTTAGGGGGGATACTTTTTAAAAACACTTGCTCCCCTCCTCACCAGCATAGCAACAATTAAGCTAATTGTGAAGGATAGAGAAAATGGAAAGCTACCAGATAAGAAGCTTCCTTCCTTTTCCTCTCTCTCCCCCAACCTTCCCATCGTGGATGCCCAGGGGAGCTAATGTCTCAGGGGTGAGGGAGATGGAATCTTTCCTCCTCCTAATCTGACTTTGTCTTGAAAAATTGATTGAACATTTCTGTTGCTCGTCCTATCATCCACATATCCAATTATGGTTCTGAAAGGGAGTTATCCTGAATATTGTGTTCAGAAATTAAATTGAGACCTGTTCAAATAGCAAAAGGCCACTTGGTCTATAACAAGAGGTGACTGTGAATGATCTGCAATTGAGATTAGAAGCCCATATGAGAGGCTAATAGCAAAAGCAACTCAGAGGGTTTATACAGATAGCCTTGTGAGGTTGAGTAGAATATGTGATATTCCTGTTTTACAAATGAAGAAAATGGGTTTCAAAGAGATGTAATTATGATTTGCCAAAGGTCACAGGGCACACACAGGGCACAAAATACTCTTATCTCCCAACATTTTCACTAACTTAATATTTTCTCCCCCCCCCAGTTCCTCTTCTTAGCTTCCTCCTTAGCTTCAGTTATCAGTCTGACCTTCTACAAGAAGCTTACTCAGTTCTCTTTCATTTTAATGCCTTCCATCAAAGACAGTCCCAATTTATTCTGTTATATAGCCTTACTTGTTTGCATGTTTCTATGAGTCTATGAGTTCCTTAATATCAGGGACTAATTTGTGTTCCCAGTGTTTAGCATAGTGCTTAGCATTCAGTTGGTTGTTTAATCAATTCTAGTTGGTTGGACTAGTTAAATGACAAGACTAGTATTGAAAGTCTTCTGACTCCAAATCTAGGATTCTATTATTACCAATTAATCAATAAGCATTGATTTTAAGTGCCTACTCTATGCCAGACCTAGTGCCAGGTACTAAGGATGCAAATATACATATTTGCTGCTGATGTAGATTTCTAGTGGGCTGCAAAATTCAGGGATTTCTGTCTCACTTCTTTGCACCATGTTCTAGTAACACACCTGATGCTGTTCTTCCTCTAGACCATGAGGGAAAGCACAGGAGGAAGCACTCTGGGTCTCACCTTCCCTTAGGCTTAACTTTTGTTTGCTAGTGGTTTTTACTTCCCTAGCAAAGGCTTCTGGAGCATTGTTGATGGGAGAGAGGGAGGTCGGGGCAGGGTCCCATTTGTTTAAGCTCAATTCTAGAAAATCTTGCAGGAATGTTAATGGAGCTGTGGTGTTGTTTGTATGGGTTTCCTTTTTCAGTTGCCAAGGTTTAGGTTTTTTGTCTCTTAACTTGGCAGCCTAGCACAGAAGAGGGATGAAGCTTAGTCTTGGTGAGAAGGTACCATATTCTTTTTGTTTGCTCAACTAAGAAAACAGAATAAATAGAAAAGATCATACCTTTAAAGCACTATAGCAGTATCCAAAGGCAGCCAATGGATGTATGAATAAATGAATAATAAACAATTAAGTGATTATTTTGGCTAAAAAAAGAGAGCTATTAGCACCAAAGTTGCTATAGATAAGAGGAAATAATTATAGAAAATAGAACAAGGTCATTAGATGAAGGGGAAAGATACCCAATGTTATCCAAAATGCTACAGCCAGTAGCAAGTCATTATCATATTAAGAAAATGTATGCATGGTCTACCTTTGTTATAAAAATCAGAGCATTTTAGTTTTTTTATCCTTTCTTTTGTTTTCTTTGTATTTAAAATCATAGAATGTTAGAACTAGGAGATGTACTCATTAACACTCCCCCCCCCACACACACACACACACATTCAATTCCAGATTAAAGAAACTGAGACTCAGAGAATTTTTGACAGGTCAAATTCACTGCTGAGCAGTATTGTAGCAGAGCTGGGATTCCTCGTGGCACTATGCATTTGATGCTTTTACCCCTTCTACAATGATCATGAAAGCAGTATATTCACCCCAGCAGTCATTAGTAATTGGTAATTTATAGTCTTCTCCTTTTAGTTTTACTAACCCAAAATTAATTATGGCTATATAGAAACTTTCAGTTCCTTCCTTGACTATATTGGAGCCAAGTTTTGAGCCCTGAGGACATTCTACTTTCTGGCTTTGAGTAAGAAGGGTTTCATCATCAACATGTAGTGAAAAACACACTGGTTTGTGGCTGATGATATAGTCTGGCTTAATTAGAGCAGATGAGAAGCATGAGGAAATTGTTTTCCTTACATTGGGGTAGTCAGTCCAACCTGGATAATTTATAGAATTGGGAGAACTTTAAATAGGAGAGGGAGAGAGGGAGAGAATCATCCTAGAATATATAAATGTCATGCTAGTTAATAAATCAACTAATAAATTAACAATGGAAAATACTCAAAAGGACCACCTGGTACAGAGCTGGAAAATAGAAAACCAAAGATGGGGGGAATAAATTGAAGAATGACCTGAAAAATAGTTTACATGGATGCAGGGGACTATTAATTATTTGACCCATGAGTAAATCTTGAGTTAAATAATCCTGACCACAATTTTGTGCTTTACCCCAAATTTTATGTATTTCATTTGAGGCAACCAAAACCAATTTTACTTGCTAAATGGTTTGGAAGTCTAGCAGTACAAGACAGCAAGTAAAAATAACATGTAGAAGAATATATTTTAAAATACATGATTCTCACTGTTTCATCTATGGCTTTAAAAAAAAAATTAGATTTTTAGAAGCCAATAAGAATAGCTTAGAGAAATCACATCCTGCTATCTTATCTCTTATCATGCTATTTCTCAAACTGATATTCATGAGTTTCCTTTGATACTTAGTTTTTTAATCCTTTGTAAAGATATAGCTTGACTGTTATTATAACTTCCATTTGTTCCTGTTTGTTTTATATTTTATTTTTTAACTGATAGATGTTCTTATATCATACTTGTCTTTTAGTGTCTCTCTTCCTCCCTCACCTTCCTAGGCAGCTACTTTTTTTTTTAATAAAAATTTTAAAAGGAGAGCCCTCTTTACTTTCAGGTCTTCATTTTTTTCCTTAAAAATGTACCCAATGGTGCTTCTTTCTGTTGCTGTGGCATTGGTACTATGGTTTAGTTTCCTCATTCATAAAACATAAATTAACTATACTACCTGTACAGAGGTAGTATACTATAGTCTATGGTGATAAAGTTTAGAGAAGACAAAGTCTCTTGACTTATGTAGTTTAAAGTCTAGAATTTGTCCTGTTGTTGTGCTATACATACATACAAGTACATGTATAGGCAAGCATTTTGTTCTTCTTGTTGTTTAGTTAGTTCCATCATGTCTAACTCTTTGTGACTCCTTTTGGGGTTCTCTTGACAAAAATACTGGAGTGGTTTACCATTTCCTTTTCTAGCTCATTTTGCAGATGAGAAAACTGAGGTCAATAGGGTTTAGTGATTTGTTCAGGATCACACAGCTAATAAGTGTCTGAGGTCAGATTTGAACTCAGTTCTTCTTGACTCCAGACTCAGCACTCTATCCACTGAGCCCTTTAGTAAGTATTTGAGTGCCTATGATATGCAAGTCATTGTGTAAACACTAAAAGTCATAGAATAGCTTTCCAAGTCTCCCTTCATTTAAGAACCAGTTAATATTCTGAAAAAATTCTTTTAAAAATCACTTTTTTTTTGTGTGGGCAGCTAGTTGGTATAATGGATAGAGCTCCAGCCCTGAAGTCAGAAGGATCTGAGTTCAAATCTGGCCTCAGACACTTAGTACTTCTTGTATGACCTTGAGCAAGTCACTTAACCCCAATTGCCTCAGCCAAAAAAAAGTATTAGAAAAATCACTTTTCTAAAAATAAAGAGTTTTTTATTCTCTATCTTAACAAGTAATGAGGAGAGGGGGCAGGGAATAGAGAAATTCTTTTTTTTTTAATCAATTGGTGATTTTCTCAATGTACTAGGGTACTGTCTTTGTTACTAGAGATATAAAGATTATAAATAATGTTCTTGGTACATATACATATGTCTTTGAATGGGTAGGTAGATTAAAAAACACACAACCAATTACGAAGAAACAACAATGCAAAATGGAAAGAATACTGTCAAAGGATCTGGATTCATATCCTGGCTCCTCCAATATCTTTTTGACCTTCAGCAAGTTAATTAACCTTTCTCTGTACCTTTTTCCTTATTTGGGGAAGTAGGGAGAGAAGAATTAGAGCTTCAAGGAACCTTAGAAGTCACATAGTCCAGCCTCCTTAATGTTTCCCACTGGTATAACCAGTGGGAAAACTACAGATACTAACATGACCAGTGGGCAACATCCTCAGATAGCTAAAAGCAATATGAGGATATTTGGTGACTCCAATGTCAATTCCTAACTCAGGAGCAAACTGAAAGGCAATGCAATCAAAATAACTAGTCTCCTGAGGTCTCTGTACCCTACTCATCATTGTCTGAAACATTAGGGCATTCCAAGTATAATGTCAGAAAGTGTTCTATGTATCCTTGGGCAACGCTGATGAGGACAATCTGTTTTATAATTATCACTGCTTATAAATCAAATTGTATTTTTCCCCCCAAGAGATTAAAAAAAATCTCTGCCTACTGCTCCCATATTTTTATTCTGCTCAATTGATTTTTATTCATAAAATCTCTTAGAGATGTAGACATTTATCCTACTAATGTGGCTAACTTCAGTTTCATCTGGTTTCTGATTTCTGGCTGCATGAAGGAATGGAAAGCTGATCTTGTTAATATGGGGAATTCTTTATATGAAAATTTCTTCCACTATTGCATATCAGCAACTCATCTGTAATTTATTGTTTTAACAGAGATTTACACAGCTCATATGTGTCGAGTAGAATTTGAATGCAAGTTTTCCTGACTACCCAATCTTCTCTCCTCCATGCTATCTTTCTCATTGTGACATGGCGAAGTTACACTTGCTTTCCAAATATTCCAGTTATTTTTTTTAATGGAGTCCATACTCAAATATAAGTAAACACTCTCCCCCTTCTCCCTTTGCCCTTCCCCCTTCTCCTCTATTCCCACTCTCTTTTTACAGAGGAAGCTCACCAGTGTGGGAAAGGACTCCTCATCCATTGCCAAGCAGGAGTGTCCCGCTCAGCCACCATCGTCATTGCCTACTTGATGAAGCACACCCGAATGACCATGACTGATGCTTACAAATTTGTCAAAGGCAAACGACCAATTATTTCTCCCAACCTTAACTTTATGGGGCAGTTGCTGGAGTTTGAGGAAGACCTCAATAATGGAGTGACACCAAGAATCCTTACGCCAAAGCTCATTGGAGTGGAGACAGTTGTGTGACCACTGTGTGATGTTATTCATTTGATTTGGAGGTGGAAGAGTTGAGATTGTTTATTATTATTATTATTATTGTTATTATTAATATTCTTTTTTGAGATGGGGTAAAGTTTGTTAATTGAAACAAACATTTAAATCCTTTTCAATTTTAGCAAGTGTGAGAACAATTTCATGTCGGATGACATTGAGATTTGTGTTCTACAAATTCATTAAAAACAGGGAAACTAAAGAGGTCATATTAAAAAAAACCCAATGGTAGAAACAAAACAGCACTTGATATTGTTGTCCCACCTGACTTCCAACCCCCATTCTCTCTCTCTTTTTCAGCTACTTGTAGACTTTATGGCTAAGTAGTCTGTGCAGGTTCATAGACCCAATAAATTACATTTAAATTTTTTTTTTAAAAATAGCCAAAATTAAGCATTAATGAAACAAAAAAAGCCTTGATTCTGCCAAGGCTGTTAATACAGAAAACACAAACCAAACCTAGCTGTGGTTATCAGTGAAATGAAGGTATCAGGACAACTTAAATTGTCTAAAGAATCCTTCACTCACTGTTTTAAAGAGATAAAAGGTACTGTTTATTATGTTTGCTTCATATGCTGAGATTGGGTTTTTTTGTTTGTTTGTTTATTTTGTTTTGGTTTTTGTTTTTTCCCCCTTCTTGGGTTTAAAAAGTTTCTAAACAACAAGAAACTTGACCATCATGCCATATGCCTTCACCGGCTTCTTGTGCAATAATAAAATGTTTGGAGTGTGTAAACCAGTTAGAGCTGGCTCTTTAATAATAAAAAGATAGGATAAACATGGCCGGCTTGGATTTAGGAAGGAATAAAATAAAAGCAATGACCTTTTATTCCCCCCTTTCCTTTGTTCTTTTGATTTGACTCTGGTTACAGTGCCATAAACCTTGTTACATATGTATATCAGAATGTACAAAAAAAAAAGACAAAAATTTATTTAAAAATATTTTTCGCACAAAATATTGGTGTGTTTCTGTTGTCTATGTAAAAAAATTCATTTTGATTATAAAAATGAAAATTCTTTTTGCCATCTGTGTCCCTTTTTTTTTCTTCCCTCTACCTCATATCTCTAACTTCCCATTTCTTTTCTCTGATAGTTTGCTTGACAAGTAATAGGATTTTAATTTATATGTATATAATTTGGAGGAAGGAGGGATGAAGAAGGGGAAAAAAGTCATATTGCCTCCTGATGGAGTGTGAAGCTATGGAGGAGTATTTGAGGAGTGTGTGTATGTGTGTGTGTGTGTGTGTGGGTCACTCAGACATCTTTTTCTTCTTTGAAGGTGAGTCTTCTCTCTTCAGGATGTTATATATTCCTATCTCCTTGGTCATGCACACCCATGATCATTTTGTGCTCATGAGCTCCTTTCTTCTGGGGCTCAGTGACCTAGTCTTTGAATGAAAAGCTCCATACTCCATTTCTAACAACAGAATTGTAATGAACCTCCCATGAAGGACAATCTTCCCATCTGGGTCAGATCACAGGGCTGGGGGTAATGATGGTCTCTCTGGGTACATTTTGCTCTCATTTGGTTCTTTTGGTGACATTTATTCACAGTTTCTTGCAGCTGTGTTTCCACAACTGCCTTTCTCTTCTCTCCTATTTCTCTTCTTTCCTATTTCTCTTCTTTAAAATTAATTCCCACTAAATGTTCCCTGTTATTGCCATTTCTGACTCACTGTCTGGTAGAATTTGGTTTGTTGGCATTTCATGGTGCACTTGTGTTAGTCTTACCACCGCAGCATATAATCCTTTTGTTTCCATAAGTAGGGCTGTCCTGTATTGATAATCACTCACAAAAAAACAAAAATAGGAAGAAAAGTTACACCCCAAAATAATCTCTAAGATTTTATTAAATCCAAATATCTCAGAAGACCTGACAGCAGTGGTAATTTTCCTGTAAATTTTAAACATACCTAGAACTAAGTTCAGAGAACAGCTTACCAAAGGCATAATCACATTGGTCATATTTATTTTGTGAACTTTTTTGCTTACAAATTGTGTGTATAGACAACATTCTTTAAGATAAATTTTATTGATGTCTTTTGTTTTTATAATAGCTGGTCTTCTAAGTCTTTCCCCACCCTCTTCATGAGTCACCCTTGTAACAAAAAATTAAAAAGAAAAAAAAAACAGTTCATAAAAGTAAAGTATGCAATTTTCCATACTCATAATTCTCTCTTTCTCCAAAGAAAGAGAACATTCTTTGGGGTCAAGCATGGTCATTATATATTCTGTTTCAATTGTGTTATGATGGTCAAATAAGATAATATTTGTGAAACACTTAGGAGAGTGAGAGGCAATACAAATACTATTGTTCTTTCCATTTACATTGTTATAGTTGTTCCATATGTTTTTCCCCCCTAGTTCTTAGTATCTCATTACCCATCATTCATATGTCTTCTTATGCTTGACATTACTCAATATATACCACCCTTTTAAGCTACTTATCCCCTAGGGGCATTTTAAAAATATTTTAGTTCTAAAAAGAGAAATACAGATGTTGTTTAATACCAAATGTTGTTCAATGTAGGGTAAATCTCTAGGCTTTGTCTAACCCTCATACTATCAATTTTCCTCAGGTTATGGGATATTAAAGAAGCCAGGTCAATCTTAATTTTTTAAAATAAATGTTGATATTTTATTTATTCTGATGCCCAATGTTAACTTTCTGCTGGTTATATTAGGTTTTTATTTTGTTTTGTTTTTAGTTAAGCAGAGGAAATTATTGTTATAGTTCATTAGCTAATTCTTTAGTTAAGGATTTCATCCTAGAATGATCATTCAGAGTTCTGTGGATGTAAGGTAGCTAATAAATATTAAGTACTTACTACCCACCAAGGACTGGTATCAGCACTGGTTATACATATATACAAGTAAAGCCCTGCCCTCAAAGATTACATTCTCCTGGGGAAGACAATACAAAAAAGGAGCTAAAAAGAAGGGAGCCATGAAAGATTTACAATTAGAGGAAGACCAGGGTGGAAGCTGGAGAAGAATGAGACATGACTAACATGGACACTTTATTAAAGGAAGGTTCTGAAAGGAGTAAACCAATCAGAGAGAAACTACAAGAAATTTTTAATATGTGAATTCCAGAGCTGGAAGGAGGGAGGGAGGAAGGGAGAGAGACAGAGACAAGCACAGAGAGAGACACCCACAGAGTGAGACAGAGACAGAGGTATTAAAGTTTATTTTGAAAAAGGAAGTTTGGCCTGATACAGTCAACAATCCTGAGAACTGGTCTACCAAGAAGTCTCAATTTTTCCCTTAATTAATCTTTTAGAAGTTACTTCATCTTTATTTATCCATGAGGAATGTTAACCATTGCATGGAAATAATATGGTTTAACCAGGCTATTCATTAAGAAACTTAATTCCCTTCAACTCAGGGCCTCCTCAGGTGCCTAGGAGCTTTAAGTGAGTGCATGTGCAATAGGAAAAAAAAATACAGATTTCACCTTTTATTTGAACATTCAGTCATGTCTACTTTTAAACAATGAGAAGAAAGATTTTTAATACAATGAATTTTGTGGACATTTGTTATATATAGGTAGGGACAAGAAATAGCCAAATTCATTGGGTTTAGAAGGATAGCAAAAGAAGGAGACTCATTATCTATGAGCATCTAGATCACCAGCCTTTGTCTATTGAACAATTTATCAATCAATAAGTATTTATTATGAAGGTAGTGTATTTACTATTCATTCTACCTAATGGTTCAATCAGTCCCCTTTCAGAAAGCAGCATCTTCTAGCTCTAATGTTACTCTTTTAAGAAGTAAGAGAAGTGAACAAATTAGAAATATAGTTAAAGGGAGTTACTGCAGAGTATTTTTGAAAAAGAATAAAAAGACTATCTGACATTCATTTGTGGTTAAGAATAGTTCAATAAAATAGTTAAGAGTAATAAGCAAAGTTTTCTGAAATACAAGACAGGTTATACATAACAGATGGTATCAGGGAAAATTTCTTGAATGAGATGGCATTTGAGCTGGATTTTTAAATAGGTAGAAATTCATCAGGAAGAGAGAGAGAGGAAAATACAGATAAAGTCCACACTGTGAACAAAAGTACAGAGATAAGAGTCCTTTAGGCTACTTGCTGTTCCTGGTTGAATCTTAAAAAATTAGAGATCATGAGTATGCATAGAGCATGGGCTAGAGATGTCTGGGTATGCCAGAACATCCTGGAGTGAAAAGTATCATTGACTCTTCCTCTAAGGGTCACATTTATGCTCATTTTTGGGGAAACCAGATAATGGTGCCATGGCATTAAATTGTGAATTGTGGGAAGTGATTAAAAGTTAGGAATCCATGGACACACATACACATACATAAACATTATATATATATATATATATATATAGAGAGAGAGAGAGAGAGAGAGAGAGAGAGAGAGAGAAGAGAAAAGAGAAAAAGTTATCGAGTTAGTGATCTGTATCATTTGGTATGGGACCCATTAATTCTAAATTCCAACCACTGGAGTTTGTTGAGGGATATAGCCAAACCAACCTTTTAGGAAAATCACTTTGACAGCTTTGAAAAAGATGAATTGGATCTCCAGCGAACTCATTTTCTCTTCTCTCTTATCCCTTCTTCATAATACTTTCACCTGGCATTTCCATCTTATCATTTGGTAGAATTTGTTTTGTCAGAATATCCTGTAGCACTTGCATTAGTCTTGCTATCATGGTAAATAGTCTACCTTTTTCCAAAAACAGAGGTCTTTGGTTTGTTTGTTTTTTCTGCATTGATAGACAAAATCTGTTTGTGTTTAAATTCACATGAGGTAGGAAAAAGCTATGATCAAAAATAATCTCTAGGATTTTTGTAAATCTACTGGATGGTGACTGTGAATAAAGAGAAAAGGAAAACAGGAGAGATGGAGAAATAGACACCTGGCCACTGATTAGAGGTATGGCTGTGTTGGAGAAATGCCCCCAAAAGGGGTTGGGGTGGGTGGAATTTGGTATGATTTGTTGATTATTTATCCCTTGATGCCAGGCTTTCTCCTCTCTCTCCATGCTGACTCTGCCCCCTTCCCCCTTGTTTTTCTCTGTCCTCAGAATTGTATTAATAAGAATTTCCATCCCTCCTGGCATTTCCCCAGTAGAATTTTTATCCATGAGTACATGTCAAACCATTGATAGCTTTTCCTTCTCCATCATAGAATCTGTAGACTGGAGTGCTCATTTCCTTCCAAGATCTATCATTTTCACCCCAGAAACCATTTCCTCTGTGCCTGGTAGGAAGCAGCTCCAGAATAAAATTTCCTCTTGTTGGTTTCTCTCTTTGAAGAATGAAATGATCATTAAGTCAAGCAAAGAAATTATTAGCTATTCTGCCTTTGGCAAGAAAGAACTTCAGCAGATGTCCAGATAATTGAAGTATTCTATAACTTCTATGTCGTGGCTCTGTGCCATATTTTTTTTTGGTTTTTGTTTGTTTGCTTGTTTTTAATTATTATCCCTTTCCCCTTTGGATTTTGTGGACTTGTTTACTTATTTTGTACTTCAAGGCAAGATTGAATGGATTTTCTCCTCAGGACAAAGACCACATATAATCCACTCTAAAAATCCAGTGTCCAACTTCTTTCAAAATGGAAGCTTTGTTCAAAGAAGCATAATCAAGATAATATCCAGAGGTTATTCATGGAGGAACTTTAGGTAACATTCAGCATGATTTTTATTCTCCCAAGTGGAGAACAGAGCCCTGAAGGATGTGATCTCTCAGTTCCCTTTCACTTTAATGGAAGAAAGAAAACAGAAAATGGTGGGAAAATGGAAGAATGGATAGGAAATGATGAGGCTACCCAAATTCTGCCCTGCCCCTCAATAACTTAAAATCACACCTCAAAGTGAATTTTAGAGTTATAGAAAAAATTAAAATTTGGGATAAAGAAGTTGTCCAATTTAGGACAACTTGGCAGGACCTAGGAAATAACTAACCTGAGGTGGTGCTCTGGCCAGAACAACATACAAATACTACAGACCTGATAAACAACAAACCTAGGGGTAGGGGGGACAGCTGGGTTAGCCCACTTTTAGTTTCCATCTCCCCATGGTAAGTGTTTATATGTGTGGGTGGGGTTGGATGTTAAACAAGGGCAGATTGTGGGAATCCTCTGCTAGTGCTGGATGAGGACCCAGGTATATTAGCCAGACAGGATCTCAGTCTGTGACTGTGATATAGGAGGAGCAAGATTATGCCAGTAAGTGTGGCTACACAGGGTCAGGAGTCATGCATGATCACGACCAGGAAGGAAGAATTCTGAGTTTCAGTTTCAGGGGAGGAGAGCCTGACATTTGCAGCCACAGGAAAGACCATAGAGAGCAAGAACTTTTGTGGGGGCAACCCAAGAAATTATTAGAGAAAATCACCCTGAAGTTTTACAACTAGAGGGTCAAGTAGAACTTAGGAAAAAAAATACTGATCACTGCCTGAAAGAGATACCCAAATGAAAACTCACAGGAACATTATAGATAAGTTTCAAAACTCCCACATTATGGAGGAAACATTACTGGCAACTAGAAAGAAACAATTTAAATATTGTAAAACTATAGTCAGGATAACATAAGATTTGGCAGCTTCTATATTAAAAGACCAAAGAGCATGGAATATGATATTCCAAAGAGCAAAGAAGTTGGGCTTGCAACCTGAGTGTAATCTTGCAAGGGGAAAGAATTAATATTTAATGAATTAAAGGACTTTTGGGCATTCTTGAAGGAAAGACCAAAACTGAACAGAAAATCTAACTTACAAAATTTAGGAGAAACATAAAAAGGTAAACAGAGACTAATTTTAAGGGATTCAATAAGGTTAAAGTCTTTAGTTTTTATATGGGAAGATATTTTTAATTCTTAGGAATATTAACATTATGGTAGTTTGAAAGAATATATATAAATAGAAAGCTTGAGGTTGAGTTGATTATGATGGGATGTTCCTAAAAAAATGAAATAAATTATGTCATATAAAAAGGTATGAATGGAAGAACTGTTACAGTAGAGAGAAAGAGAGGGTGGAAGACAAGGTTAGTGTGGGAATTATAACTCAGTTAAAGAGAAAATAACATATACTTCTATTATAGTATAAAAGTCTTTACTTACAGAGAAATAGGAGGGCAATGGTATAGGATAAGAGAGATACTTTTAGTAGAGTGTGTAGATTAGGCAGTGGTCAGAAGCAGATTAGATTTCTGAGGAAGAATAGGATAGAGAGACAGACAGAGGTGGGGAGGCAGGGAGAGAGAAGAGACAGAAAGAGAGAGAGAGAAGGATAAACAGTAATATGGAAGGAAATATACAACTAGTAATTACAACTTTGAATGTGAATGAGATGAACTTATCCATAAAATGGAAATGAATAGCAAACTAGATGAAAAACTAGAAATTTACCCATAAGATGGAAATGAATAGCAAACTGGATTAAAATGAATAGAACCTGACAATGTTGTTTACAAAGTAATACATTTAAAAATGAGAGATACATATACAGTAGAAATAAAGGGCTGGAATAGCTGATGTAAACAAAAAACAAGGGTAGAAATCATGGTTTCAATGTTAAAGCTAAAAGTTAATTAACAAACCATATTATATTAAAAAAGGTAACAGATAATGAAGTCCTATTGTTATAAATATATACATTAAATAGCATAGCATCTGAATTTTAAAAGGAATAAATAAGTGAATTGCAGGTAGAAATAGATAGCAAAATTATAATGATGGGGAACTTCTACCTTCTCAGATAAATTTAAATAAGTCAAGGCAATGAATAGAATCTCAGATAAGCTAAATGTGATATCTGGACATGCAGAGAAAATCAAATGGGAATATTCCTTTTCTCAGTGGTACATGACATCTTTACAAATACTGATCATTGATTAGGGCATAAAAACTTTATAGCTAAATTCAGAAAAGCAGAAATGTTAAATACATACTTTTCAGATCATAACTCATTAAAATTATCTATTACCAGAATTTGTTGTGAAATATTGAATAATTATGGTGATGATGAACATCTTTGCTTTACTCTGATTGTGTTAGGAAAGCTTCAAGTTTATCCCCACTACAAGTAATAGTTGCTTTTGGTTTTAGATAAATATTATTTATAATCTTAAGGAAAGCTCCACTGATTCCCAGGGTTTTTATTGTTTTTAATAGAAATGTGTTTTGTATTTTGTCAAAAGCTTTATTATGTTATAGTCAATTATTCTCAATATTTTTCTAATATTGAACCAGTCCTTTTTTTTTTGGTAGAAAACCTATCTAGTCATAGTCTATGGTCTTTGTGACATATTTCTTTAGTCTTGTTGCTGATGTTTTATTTAAAAAATTTGCATGATATTCAGTAATGAAATTGATTTATAGTTTTTTTTCTTTTTAATCTATTTTTTTCATCCTGGTTTAGGTATCAAAGCTATATTTATATCATAAAAAGAATTTGGTTTTTTATCCAAATAGTTTATATAATGTTAGAATTAATTAAACTTTATTTATTTATTTAGAATTCACCTGGTCTCCACCTAGTAAATCCACCTAGTCCTGGAGTTTTCTTTTAGGAACTCATTTTAGCTAGTTCAATTTCTTTTTCTAAGATAGAATTAATTATTATTTTTTTTACTTCCTCATCATTTTGGCAATTTGTAATTTTGTAAATATTCATCCATTTCACATAGATTATAGTTTTATTGGCATATATTAGGCAGGAAACTCTTACTAATTGCTTTAATTTTATTTTATATTGGATGCCCAATGCATAAGTAAGCTCTTCTTTTATTAATGTGAGCATTTAGAGATAGAAATATTTCCCTAAGTATTATTTTGACTGCACTCCTCAAATTTTAGCATGTTGTCCCCTTCAAAGTATTCACTTTGGTTGGTTATGTAGTTATTCTAAGCACTTAACTATTTTTTTTTTAAACCAGAAATGTCAAAATTGGGATCAGGGACTATATGCAGTACAAAACCCCAGAATTCAGTCCAAATCAGATTAATTTATGATTGGAAAATGTTTAACAAATAAATACAAACATAATACAACTTAGATAATGTTAATTTGCAATTTTCTAAGTCAGTGATGTGGCCAGCAGGAATCAGTTTCTATTTGAGTTTGACACCACGGACTTGAAACCAGTTTGGGAAACCATTTAAATGAGTTATTTCAAGTAATGTCGTAGGGGCAGAAACCAAAAGGAAATGAGTGTTGCTTTCTGTTGAAGTTGTTAATTCTGCAATTTAAAATGGCTAAGGTTGGAGATGTAGGAAGTAAATAAAACCTTTTTGAAATATTTGAAATTTAATTTTTGTCCTAATTAAGCCATATTCTTATGTGCTTCCTCTGGATATCAGTGTAGTATAGCTGATAGAACTTTAGATCTGAAGCCAGAAAGATGTGGATTTCTCTACTACTTCAGATATTCACCAGTTGTGGGACCAGGGATAAATAACTGGAACTTTCTGAGCTTCAGTTTCTTTATCTGGAAAATGGGGTTAATATCAGCAACTATCTAACAAGGTAGTAATGGTTATCAAATGAATATATACACATTTCACTCAGCTGACATTTACATAACACTTTAAAGGCTGACAATTATTAGTAAGAGGTTATTTCTTGAATACTATTATCTCACTGATGTAGATAGAAATTTGAGTTATATGGTTTAAGACCTCAGTTATACTTTTTAGTTCTGTACATCCCCTCCCCTAAAAGATGAGGAGGTCCATTCAGTCTAAAAAGACCTTTTCTTTACCTTAAAAGGATTTCAGTGAGGAACAGTACGTGACACTGTCCATTGGTCACCCCTTGCGTTTGCCATATGATCAGCCCATTTTCTTCATATATTTTTTTTGATGGTGGGTAAAGTGCTGGATCTAAAGTTAGGAAGACTTGATTTCAGGTTTGATCTTAGTCACTTATTAGTTGTGTGACCTTAGGAAATTTTTATATACCTCAGTTTCTTCTTCTGTAAAATGAGAATAACAATAACACCTCTCGGGATTGTTGAGAGGACCAAATGAGATAATATTCATAAAGTGCTTTGCAGACCTAAAAGCACTGTATAAATGCTAACTAATCTTTGTATTTCCTCGTACTGCATTCTGCTCACACCTACCAAGTACCTCTCTTCTGAGTGATACTCATTTTTAATTCTTTGAAGACTGTCCATGACTCACAGCCATACAACACTGGTAAAATATTGGTATAAAAAAAGATGAGTCTTTTTTCCTAGGGAAAAATTTGAGGTCATTGGAGGACCTTCTAAATTTCCCAAAGATAATCCAGCCCTCTCTCTTTCTCCTGTTTAATTCTGGGCCCAACTCACTGTCCAGTTGTAATCTCTCTCTAAAATATAATCTCTGTAGTTTGTTACTGGTGAGATGATTAAAAAATAAATCTCTGGCTAGTTAGAATTTAGGGGTTCAATGGAAACTATGCTCATTATTCTGTTCTTAAACTCTCTGCCTTTGGTTTCATATAATTGGGATAATGATCATATCTATATAATGGAGATAGTGTTAGCCTGTTCCCTCTAGATTTCATAATAATATTGGAAGAAAATGAGCTCATGTTCACTAAATGTTTTTGTTTTCCCCTTAAACTCTGCAGAAGAACATTCTCTAGAAATGCAGAGGGTGATTGGTTGCTGAATCAGCATAATAAAGCCAGACTTTTTTGTATAAGGCCTTGAAAGTGCCTTTATAACGATGATACAGTAAACTTACAATGTCAAAGGGCATGGAGATACCACTACATGTCATCTCTACCCTTTGTTTTTAGCTTGTTCAACCTTCAGATTTACAGATCTTTAATCCCCAATACTAAAAGAATTGTTTTTTTTTTATTAACATTTAATTTTTTAAAGTTTAAAAGTCTTTGTATAGTACAATCATCTGTCCTTAACACCAACTTCCACTCAGCCATGCTGAACCCTCCTGTGCCATAAAGAAAACCATCTAGACCAAACCAACTGCTGTTACTACTATGATTGATTGTATACTCCATGCCCAAATCCACAAGCCCCCATCTCTCTATCCAGGGAGTTGTATTTCATCATCATTTATCCAGGAGGAAGATTTGAACTACCCTTTTGAAAGGATTGCTGGCAAACATATGAGCCTGGCTAATCAGTGTCCATAAATGTCGAGACATTTTCTCGGGGTTGTCAGGGATTTTGGTGTTGAATTGCATCCTGTGGGCCTTCTATGGGGCTAAGAGGCCAGGGCATGTTTAACTTTTGCTAAGCAACGCTCAAAGTTTATGGTATATACTAAATCCCCTTTTTATAGTCCTTGGAGAATTAGCCAATAGCATCCTGCACCTTCAGCCCTAAAGGAGACAGCACAGATGGGACTGCTCTGGGTTGATTCTCCTAAATTTAACACGGCCCTAATTACCCACAGGTCTCTGAGTGAGTAAGGGCTGATGAGAAGTTCAAGTTCCCTGCATAGAAATAGCCTGGGAATAGTTTTAGCGTTGTTTCTAATTGCAACGGATGAGCAGACTGCCTCATTAATCCTCCCCTATCAGCAGAACATAACTCGTCTGCCCCAGAATAGCCCTGATCTAAACCACCCTGCAGCCAGCCTTGGAGCTGGTATTCTTAACATATTTGGAGAGGACAGTTTCTTCTCGGGAGAGCAACACTTCCAGTGGATGGATTGGCTGCTTCTTATGGGGTTGAGGGACAGTGAAACCCCAGAAGGTTGAAAAATGAACACAAACTGGGCTCCAGGCAAAAATAAGGAAATCAGACAAGTATGTCCTCAAGTGCACCCAGCTTCTCTTGTCTGTGCCCTTTTCATCCTTCGGTTCCTCTCCCTTCATATACATTGTATGTATTCCTGAGGGAATAACAATAATAACAAACATTGATTTAGCACTATGTGCCAGGCACTGTGTTGAGCATTTTACAGTTATCTCATCTGAACCTTAAAACAGCTCTAGGAAGTAGATGCTATTATTATCCCTGCTTTCCAGATGTAGAAATCTGAGGAAAATAGAAATTAAAGGGTTTGCCTAGAGTCAAGTAACTAGTATCTGAGTGGCTTTTGAACTCCTATCTTTCTAATTCCAGGCTTGATCTTACAGCTTCTGCCTTAGCTACTTAGTAGCTACTTAGAAGCTAGGTGACTGTATCATTCTGTTCTCTGTCTTCTCTGCCCTCTGCAAAGAAACTAATGTTTCTTTAATAAGTAGTGATGATGATTTATTGTTGCTGTTTTTTTGTTTTTGTTTTTGTTTTTTTGCTTAGTCACCTATGACTCTTTGTGATCTTGTGAACCATCCCGTCCATGGGGTTTTCTTGGCAAAGACAGTGAAATGGTTTGCAATCTCCTTCTCCAGTGAATTAAGGCAAAGAGAGATGAAGTGGTTTGCTCAGTGTCACTGATGGCTAAACTTGCATTACTGCTTTCTTGACTGTTTACTTCATCTTGCATGAATTCTTAGGATCATTGGTTTAGGGCTGGCAGGGACCTGAGACCAAGTTCAATCTTCTCACTTATTGGTAAGGAAACTGAGGTTCAGAAAGCATAAGTGAATAGTGGTTGCAATTAGTAATTGTCTGAGGCAAAATCTGAACCCAGGGGTTTGTGTCTCCAGATTCAGTGAACTATCAACTAGTCCATGCTATCTCTCTGCTAAGTTCATAGGAATCTCATGCTTTTCTGCAGTTAGTTCTTAAATCATAGCAAATTTCCATATTATATTAATATATCACAACTCATAATTCCCTAATTGAAGAGCAACCACATTTTCCAGGTTTTTGATAATACAAGGAATGCTGCTATATATCCATTTTGATGTCTAGTCTTTCTGTCTGAATTTTTTGGGAAATATACCTAGCAGAATGGACACTTCAGTAACTTTCTTTGCCCAGTTCCATATTCCTTTCCAGGATAGTTGGACCAATTCACAACTCTGCCAACACTGCATTAGTCTTCCCACTCATCTTCCTACAACTCCAACATTTATTCTGTCTTTTGTCATCTTTTGACAATTAGTTCAGATAAAACAATAATTTTTCTGAAATTAAGCTTTAGTTATTTTGACTTGCATTTCTCTAATCATTAATGATTTGGAACATTCTCTCATATGTTTGTTAATAGTTGATAATTCTTTTGAGAAGTTTGTTCATATCCCTTAACCACTTAGATGAATATCCATTACATCTATAGTTATATCTAAGATCTGTTAGATAACAGATATTAAGGAATGGATGAAAAAGAAGCTTTCGGACAAAAAAAAAGACAATCTCATTAAGGAGTAGGTAGTTGTGGAACTTATTGTCTCAAGAGAGCTACAATAAAAATACAAGTAGGTTATGGAGGCATCCATGGATGATGATTACTGAAAGGTATAGACTCATCCTAACATTTTTCCTTTACCTAAAGTAAGTACAATCTATCACAAAACTTTCCAAGTCATCCCTTGGTAGACTATGAATAGATCAGATTGGTGACATTTTTTGGATAGTTGCTTTTTTGAAATCCTAAGAAACTGAATCATTTTGGGTGAAGTGGTATGCTTTTCTGCTGTACATTCCCTATCATGCAGAAAGAAGGCTGAATGTATGTATGTGGGAGAAACAAAAAGGTGTATTGTGAATTACTAGACTCCCTTAATTGTGTGTGTCTAATGTCAAACTCTGGAGGCGACAAGAGGAAGAAAGCAGGAATTTATTCTATTAACATGTTATCTGCTATATTAACAGGCAGTGGAGAGACCCCAATCCAATGGGATTCTCAAGGAATTAGAGGAAACAATAGTGTGAACAGTCAAGAGGCACCTGCCACCCTCACATGAAATATTCAAGACCTGGAACTCTTTTATTTGATGATGAGAGAGAGGAAATGGTGAAGAAGGAAACAAATGAATAATTAAATAGAGGATTATGCTTTTTGAAAGGGATTAGCCACTGAAGTAAGTGAAACAGCTTTAGGTTATCCCTTCAGAAAATGAATGGGAAACTACAAAAGTAGCAGACCACAGCTGACCAGGAGAGTCTGGTGGCTCTGGTTTAAGACTGAGACAAAATGAAAGCCTTAAAATCCATGTGACGTTTACTGAGAGATTTACTTACTCATAGCAAGTCAAGGGTATTTAGTGAAACTCTGGCATTGATTCTGCTGAATGCAGCTTTCCCTTGCCAGTGTTGGTCTAGTTGTCCAGTGTGCTGGATGCAAGTCTAAGTAAGGATCCAGATGATATGATTTTTATACTTGTACATGAATTTACATCAGTATCTCAAGTCTTTAGCTCTCTCTTGGGCCAATTAAATCTTCACCACAATTACAATTCACTTTAAGGAAAGGAACTAATTCAGCCTATGTGGCAGAGGAGCTTGAAAAATATTCTTAGCAAAAATGAGAATGCCTCTGATTTAGCAGCCTTAAGACATCTTTCTATGGATTCTCAATACTTTGGATATCCTTGTTGTCTGGGGTTCTTGTTTTGTGCCTGATAATTTGATAAGTCTATGATTATATTATCAAGAAGGTTTCCTCCAGTGATACTACTTGTATTCCCTTCCTAACCTCTGCAATTCTTTTCTCTCTTTCAATAAATCCTACATAGAACATTCATACAATATATTGGAAACTTTCCTAGTCATTGGGCTATCCATTTGTTTGAACAATCAATCAATAATTTATTTGGCATCTACTATGTTTTAGGCACAGTGCTAAGTGTTGAGGATTAAAAAGAGGCAAAAGACAGTTCTTGCCCTCAAGGATCTTACAATCTAATGAGGAAGATAACATGTAAACATTTATACACAGTGAGCTATATACAAGATAAATAGAAAATAATTAACAGAAAGCACTAGTATTAAGATGGGAGTTGAGGAAAACTTCCAGTAAAAGATGGGGTTGTAATTGGGACTTTTAAAAGAAAGTCAAGAACTTTAGGTTTTAGGGGGTCAGTGTCTCAGGCACAGAGAACAAACAGAGAAAATGCCCAGAGGTAAGAAATGCAATGTGTAGTTTGTTGAAAAGACAAGAGGTCCGTGACAATGGATTAAAGTACACATTGAGGAGTAAAATATAAGACTGGAAAGGTAAGAGGGGGCTAGAATTCGAATGCCAAATAGAACATTTTGTACTTGATACTAGAGATAAAGATAATGATTTCTATTTGAACATATAGAGTTTAAGAAATTTACTAGACATCTAGTTGAAGATGTCTGAAAAAGTAGTTGGAGATGGGAGAATGGAGGTCTACAGAGTATGGAGTTGGATAAGTAGATTTGGTAATCATTATGGAAGCAATAATTAAATTCATGAGAGCTGGTGAAGTCATCAACTGTGAAATAAAGGGAGAATAAAAGAGTCTGGGATTGATTAAAGGGCATGATATAAATGAGGAGCTAGCAAAGGAGACAGAAAGAGAAGTCAGATGGATAGGATGAAAACTATAGAGAGTGGTGTCCCAAAAACCCAGAAAAAAGGATCAAGGAGGAGAGAGAACTCAACAATGTCAAAATATGTGAAATCAAAAAGAGTGAGGAAAGAGAAAAGAAATTTCTTAATTAAATTTGGCAACAAAGAAATCATTAGAAACTTTGGAGAGAAGAATTTTGGTGAAATAAGGTCAGAGCCATATTGTAAGAAGTTAAGAATATAATGAGAAGAGAGAATGTGGAGGGACCTATTGTAGATCATCTTTTCAAGAAGTTTAGCTACAAAGGGCAGAAAAGATATAGGATAGTTCAGGGGGATAGAAGTGTTTTTTGGTTTTTTTTCAGAATAGGAGAGATATGGATATGTTTGTAGGTAGTAGGAAATAAGTTAGTATATATATGAAGAGAATGAAAATGAGTGAAAGAGTGAAGATGATAGAGGAGGCAAGCTGCTGGAGGAAATGGGATGGGATTGTTTGAGCAAGTAGAGGGGTTAGTGGTGGTAAGGAGAAACTACTTCTTCCTATAAGACAGGGGTGAATGAGGAGAAAATGATAGAAGGCACCTGAGTGATAAAAAATAAATAAATAAGGGTAGATGAGAAGATGGAGTAAATGGGGAATAGTCTCAATTTTTTTTCCTGTAAACTATGAAGGAAAATTCTCAAGTAAGAAAGTAAGAGAATGGAAGCCATGGGAAGTTTGAGAAGAGATGAAAAAGTTTAGAAGAGGCACTGGGAAATGTGGAATAGCAAGTTGATATGAAAGATGTAGAAGAATTGTCTAGCAGCAGTTAGGACCTAGTTGAGGTAGTATAATATAAGTTTCGGTTGGACTCAGACAAGAAATAATATAGAGTTGAATTGATTCTCAAAGGAGTCTAGATGGAAAAAAGAGAAGAAATCTCTGGAGGCAGAGCCAAGATGGTAGAGTAAAGGCATCAGAACACCTAAAAAGATGGAGTAGAACATGGTGACTTCCAGACCTCTTAGCCCAGAGATACCAAAGAGGACCTGGAAAGTCAGCAGAAAAGGTCTGTAAAATCAGAGTGGAATCCCAGTACAGGCCCACCCCAGTTCCAGCTCCAGCCAGAACCCCAGCATCAATGAGGAGAGATCTCTGAATCAGCAACTGTGCTGGAGGCTACTGGATCTCTCAGCTCAGGAACATCAGGGAGGACTCAGACAGTCAGTGGAGAAGGGTCTGTGGTAATGGGGTTCTAGCACAGCCCCTAACAGCACACTAGATCTTACAGCACAGAGAACAAACAGAGAAAATGTCCAGAGGTAAGAAATGTAATGTGTAGTTTGTTGAAAAGACAAGAGGTCAGTGATAATGGATTAAAGTACATATTGAGGAGTAAAATATAAAAAGACTGGAAAGGTAAGAGGGGGCTAGAATTCAGTGAAGGGGGGGAACACACCTACCAACTCCATGGCAGAAAAGAGTGCTTATGGTTAAATTCCTAGAAGGATTTCTGAAAAGAGCTGCACAAAACCCCTGAAGTTTGGGACAGTGTACTTTTCCCCTGAAACAGTTGAAAGTCAATTAATAGGCTAAGAAAATGAACAGAAAACAAAAAAATGTTCCTAACCATTGAAAGTTATTATGGTGACAAGGAGGATCTAAACACACACTCAAAAGATCACAAAGTCAAAACTCCTACATCCAAAATCTCCAAGAAAAATAAGAATTGAGCTCAGGGCCATGGAAAACCTCAAAAGGGATTTGAAAATCAAGTAAGATAGATAGAGGAAAAATTAGGGAAAAAATTGAGAGAGGTGATACAAATACAAACACAAAAAGAAATTTTAAAAAAACTAATGAGAAGAATGCCTTAAAAACCAAATTTGGTCAGTTGGGAAAGGGGGTACAAAAGCTCATTGAGGAAAATAATTCCTTCAAAAAAAAAGAATTGAACAAATAGAAGCTAATCATTTTATGAGGAATCAAGATGCAATAAAGCAAAACCAAAAATATGAAAAAAAACCTAAAAAATGTGAAATACCTCATTGGAAAACAACTGACCTGGAAAAGAGACTCAGGAGAGATAATTTAAAAATTATTGATCTACCTGAAAGTCATAATAAAAAAAAGAGCCTGGACATCATCTTTCAAGAAATTATCAAGGAAAACTGTCTTGATATTCTAGATCCCGAGGATAAAAGAGAAATTAAAAGAATCTACCAATCACCTCCTGAGATTCCAAAATAAAAATTCCTAGAAATATTTTAGCCAAATTCCAGAACTCCCAGGTCAAGGATGAAATATTGCAAACATCCTGAAAGAAACAAAGTAAAGCCACAATCAGGACAACACTAGATTTAATGTCTTCTACATTAAATAACTGGAGGGCTTAGAATATGATATTCCAGAGAGCAATGGAGCCAGGATTACAACCAAGAATCAACTACCCAACAAAACTGAGTATAATCCTTCAGAGGAAAAGGTGGTCATTCAATGAAAAAGAAGATTTTCAAGTGTTTATGGTGAAAAGATCAGAGTTGAATGGAAAATTTGATTTTCAAACATAGTACTCTGGAGAAGTATAAGGAGGTAATCAGAAAAGTGATATCATAAGGGATTTAATAAGGTTTGTCTGTATATTCCTACATGGAAGGATGATACTTGTAATTCATTAGAACTTTCTCATGTTATGGCAGTTAGGAGTATATATAGACAGAGGGCATGAGTGTGAGTTGAATATGAAGGCATAATGTCTTTTTTTAAAGATGAAATTAAGGGGTGAAAGAGGAATGTAGTGGGAGAAAGGGAAAAGGAGAAGTAGAATGGTGCAAATTATCTGCCATTAAAAAAAGGGGCAAAAAAAGCTTTTACATTGGAGGGGAAGAGGGGGAGAAAAGGAGTGAGTGAACCTTACTCTCATCAGAATTAGCTCATATAGGAAATAACATACATACTCAGTAGAGGTATAGAGATCTATCTTACCCTGCATGAAAATAGGAGGGGAATGGGATGTGGGAAGTTGGGGGAGGATGATAAAAGAGAATATCGAGGGAGAAAGTGTCAATAGCAAAACACTTTTGAGGAGGGACAGGGTGAAAGGAGAGAGAATAAATGGGGGGGGGGATACCATTAGAAATTGTAATTGTAAAAAAAGAATTTGAAACAAAGTTTCCCTGATGGAATATTATTGTTCTCTGGGAAATAATAAGCAGGATGCTTTCAGGGAAAAAAAACCTGTAAATTTCTCCATAAATAAAGTGAAACTGTATACAAAGTAATACAAAGTTCTGAGATGACCAGTTGTAAATAACTTTGTTATTCTCAGTAGTATAATCATCCACACCTACTCTGAAGGACTTATGATGAGAAATCTTATCCATACCCAGAGAAGAGACTGTTTGAATCTGAATATAGAACAAAGCATTCTCTATTATTCTCTCTCTCTGTCTCTGTCTTTCTCTTTTAACTTAAATTTTCTTGAGGGTTTTTATTTTCATTAGGGTGGGAGATAGCAGTAGGCTATAGTAGCATTAAGTGATAAGGGTAAATAGTTTGATTTTTAAATCATAGAATGTTAGAGCTAGAAGAGACCAGCCATATAGTTCTTCACTTCACAAGTAAGGAAGTTGAGACTTAAAGAGGAAAAAGGACTAGAATGTCAGTCTACTTTTTTTAGTATCTTTGTTGAAGAACAGTCAAACAAAATAATTATTTTAGGCATCCACTGAGTGCTTCATCATTCACTTCTTTTATTTCTGTCTCTTTTCTTAAAATCTGTTAAGCTAAACCTCAAACTTACATATGGTTCTCAATAATATCAAGAAATGATGGTACTTTGTCAATGACATGCTTGTTATATGGTTAAAGCATCAATTCCTTGTTCTTATTCCTTTTCTTGCCTTTTCTATTTTCCTTCCCCCCTCTCTTTCTTTTCCAATGGGAAAATTGGCAAGCCACTCAACCCATATAACTTTGTCATATGACCACTAGATCTTTTGGGAAACTCAAAAACCCTATTTAATAGAAAATGTTTTAATTCAAGATTACATTCCAATGTGGATTCCTAGTGCAACCCTGTAAAGGGGGAAGGGACTGAGATAACTTAGAAAGAAGGTCCTTTTCCCTGGAGCAATTCCAGTCCACAGCACTCAGATTGGCTCTGAGCACTTATTGGCGAAAGAAGTTAATAAAGCCATCACTGAGAAATGTGGGGAGTTACCTGTGTCCCTGGAGAGAGATTTGTTTGAATTGTACTCAACATCAAATTAGAACCTGGAATTAGTTTTTACACTTCTTAGGTGCCCTTACTCCATTAGGAAAAGAGACTGCAAATGGTGTTCAGAGAAGTAGCAGAAACTAAAAATATGTCTGTCAAATCTGTCCATCACTCCTCTTCATGTCCCAGCATCACCTCCTTGTACCAACAACTTGGGTTCAGAGAATTTTCATCCACAGAAAGACATGCTTTAAAGTCTCCCTGACAATTAAATTTTATTATCTTATCAACTCAAAGTTATTAATAAACCCCACTTGTTAGTAGCGTGATGGAGTAAAAGAACTTGCTTTTGCAAAATGTCTCTCTTGGAATAAGACCTTCGAGTCCTTTATGAACTTGAAAAGGTTGAGGGTTCACTTTGTACCAGCTGTGAAATACAAGGACCTTCAGGGAGAGCTGGGGTGTCCAGAGGGGATAGGGTAACTATTTAACAAACAACATCTCACAGCTGTTCCTAACAGGAAGTAAGCAAGAATGCTGTAGACAACTGCTCAGATCCCAGATTGGGATACTGCCATGCCAAAGGCTTGATCACATCCCTCTCCTTGCCAAAAGGGTCTTGAAACATTTCTAGAGGGAGATATCAAAAGGTATTTATGCCACATAATGAAAAAGAGAAATATTTTATTTTGCTTTTTAAAAATGGAATCAGTATTTGTGTAAGGGAATGTAGAGTGGGTTAGCAGTGTGGGGGAGGATAAACCCTCAAGTAACAGGTCCTAGAACATAAAGGGACCTGAAAAATACTGGATTTGAAATCAAGGTACCTAGATATGAATCCTATCTCTGCCATCTTGTTGAAATCTAGAGACCTAAGTTTTTCCATTTGTAAAATGAGAGATTTAGCCACTGAGATTTATTCAGATTATGCAGTCCAAATCCCCAGTTTCAGGCAGGTGATTACCTAAAATATAATCTGAAACTGATCATTTATTAGAGGAAATACACATGTATACAAACAGCCATAATAAAAATGATTGTTTTAAGTGAAAAGAGTAATAGGTCTTGCTAAAGTTCTATGAGAAATGTGAGCATAGAGAAAATTCTTTCTACTGAGAAAATTAGGAAGGTCTTCATGGAATAGGGGATTTCTGTGTTCCCTGAATGAAGGGATAGATTCCAACTAGTAGAATAGGGGTGAGAAAGAAGAGTCAATTCTAGTCATGGGACACTAGAAAGAAGAAAAGTACAGAAAGAAGGGAATGGATAAGAGTGGATGATAGTGACTCAGTAGAAATAGTGTGTGTCTGAAGGGGAATGATGTGAATTGTTGTTTTTATTGTTACTTGTCCTTTCTTCTCTTTTATTTATTTTTTTTTGCTAAAGCTATTGGGGTTAAGTGACTTGCCCAAGGTCACACAGCTTGGAAGTGTTAAATGTCTGAGGTCAAATTTGAACTCAGGTCCTCCTGACTTCAGGGCTGGTGCTCTAGCCACTGTGCCACCTAGCTGCCCCCATTGTCCTTTCTTCTCAAAGAGGACCATGGTATCAGGGAAGTGATGCAATGACATGCAAATGAATTGGATTTGAATGAGGAGGACTGTGCAACTCACTTTCTCCTCCAGAACTTTTTGGGTTCAGTGGCTAGAAAATAGGTCTGATGATTACAGATGGTCCTAGATGCAATGGAAGGCTTGACCTTTCTAAGCTAAGATCTTTCCCAGGTTTCAATTTGATTGAGGCAACATCCAGTCAGTGATTAAGGCTAGGTAAGAGTTGAGGCAAAGAATGGCCTTTTTAAAAACCTCTTCAAAAGGAAAGAAAAGGAAAAAAAAAGAAAAAAAAAAAGAAATCACTCTAAGATGGGAAGACCCTCTGGGTTTCTGGCCAAAATGGTAACAATTTGAGACAATCTGGGCCAAAACAAAGACCTTTTGTTGGCCAATTGGGTTTGAGACATAAAAAAGGCCATTCTTTGGTGTGAAGGTAAGGTAGGGCAAGATTTTGGAGGGCCTTGAATGTCAGGTTAAGTCCTATTTATTTCAGTAAGTGATGTAGAAGCCGATGAAAATTTCTGAGTGAGGAGTTGTAGTCAGAATAATGCTTTGAGTCATATAGTCAAAAATGAAGGCTGGATTAGAGCACTGGGAGGCTGACTGCAGGAAGATCAATTAGGAGAATGAAATTCAGTCCAGTGGGGAGCTAATAAGGCCTTACAGTAGCAAGAGAAAATACAAAGGAGAAAACAGATTTAATATTGTTGAAATAGAAGTAACAGGATTTGAAATTTAAATGTGTGTTGGAATTGAGGGAGAGAATAAGAAGGAAGAGACAAAGGTGATGGTACTTTCAAGGCATTTTTTCCCTCCAGGGCATTTCTGTGTTAAATTGTGTATCCATTTATGCAATTCAATTCACAAAAACTGCAACCATCTTTAAACAAAGTGCTGTAACTAATTATGATAGTTTTATCTAATCAGCAAAGTGATACAATTCATTTACAATCTAGAGCCTCTTCTAAGGGTCTCTGGGACAGCCCCACATCCCAGCATCTACTGGATTCTGCAGTTGAGAGGCAGAAGATTCACAAATTTTCAGTTACCAAGATTATCTTAGGATAGAACTCTTGCCCAGCCCAGACTACATCCATCTGCTCTCCTGTAAGTGTATGTATGTATGTGTGTATATGTGTGTGTGTATGTGTATATTCAGAGACTATTTGTGTCCCTTCCATGACAGAGCATTCCAAACTTGTATTGGTCTGATCAACCACATTGGGACACACTGTAACTCAACTTGAGCATAGTGATGTCATTTTGGTCCTCTGAGAAAGAAGGACAACAACCAATCAATCAACCACCCACCATATTGGTATATGGAATTTCCAGAGGGAAAGTCTCTCTTCAAATGCAGGATAGTATATTCTTTGCAATTTAGAGACAGAATTGCATAGAGCAGTGGTCACCAAAGTGGGGGTTCCTGTTATTATTACAGAACAATAATGGTCTGACCTCAAGGATGTGTAATCAATCAATCCAGGAAAGGAGAGGTAGAAGACATCCCATCTTCACTAAGATCACCAATCATGGGTTTTATCTCCAACACAATCATATCTACTCTTATCTCCTAACAATCTCCCATTATATATTCTCCTTCCTTTGGCTGTGTAATCTCACAACTTTTCCTCTTCTGAGCAAGGTATTAGCTCTTTAGCAAAGTTAATACCTAAACCAAAAGTTCTTAAAATATTTTCTTCTCAAGTCCTCTTTACTCTCATAGACATTGTTGATGATCTTAAAAAGTTTTTTTACATGAGTTATTTATTAGAAATGTAAATGGATACATTTAAAAAGTATTTACTAATTCATTTTAAAGTAACAATAATCAGCTTATACATTAACATAAATAACATTTTAATGAATAATAGCCTTATTTTTCACAACAAAAAGCCGTGAGAATCCTGGCATTATTTCATAAATTTTTGCATATCTCTTAAATGTCTGATTTAATAGAAAGCAGCTGTATTCTCATATCTGCTTCTGCATTTAATCTGTTCTGATAGGCTGTTTTTGTTGAGAAATATGAGAAATATCCAGCCTCACACAGTTGGAAAAGGGAGGAGCATTTCAATTGGCAGATATCTTCCTATTATGAAAATAATCATAATTTAACAGATTTCCTGAAAGGGTCTTAGGAACCTCTAGGAATCTGAAGATCTCATTCTGAGAGCCTCTGACTTAACTAACCTATCTAGAAACTAGAAACAATTGATAGGTAGACACATCAATTGTGCAATGTCTAGACAAGTTGTAGTATATGAATGTAATGGAATGTACAGCAAGAAATGATGAAAAGGATGAAACAGAAAATTATGACCTAAAAGAACTGATGCAAAGTAAAGTAAATGGAGCCAGGACACAGTATACATGATGACTGTAACAATATAAATAGAAACAACAATAATAACAAAACATCAAAACTAAATGCTGAGAAATTATGATTTACCAAGTGGAAAGATATATGAAAACATAAAAAATATGTGAAGGTGTTTGTCCCTGCTTCTTTCCAGAGAATAGATAACTATGAGTATGGAACCCTACATAAAAGAAAAGACTTTTTTTTTTTTTTTTTTTTT
>JAJPUD010002563.1:247258-259590 GCA_023553655.1 Myrmecobius fasciatus
CTGAAATCTTTCTTCATTATTTTATTATAGCCCAGAAAGGCTTTCTGTGAGAAGACTGGGAGAAGAGATGGAGTAGGGAATGAAGCTTGTGTAATGTTAAAAAAGATATCAAAACAAATTCATAATTTAAAAAAATCTAACCAATCACTATCACAAAAGTTGTTCAGATTTCATTATAAAAGTCCATTTTCCCTCCTTGCCTTTCTTCTGACTACAGCAGACACCCGTCAGAGAGCAAGAAATTTCTGCAGTCTAAATTTGGGAGCCATGACCCAGTGAGTAAGATTCCTGCTTAACCCCCACCTTCAACCCTCAACCTTTTCATTTTTTGTGGGACAGAGCAAGTTACACAGGATAAGCAGACATGAATGGACTATGGAACATATGATAGATTTCATTGCATTATCTTCTCTAACATCACCACCCTACTTCTAAACTACCCATCTCTAAACTTCCCTGTTACTTTCAAGGACATCACCATCCTTCCACTTGCCCAGGTTTCACACCTCCAATGTCATCTTTGGCTCTTCCCTTTCCCTCATCCAACATCTGCATGTTTAATCAGTTCCTGAGTTTCCTAGGTTCTAAATCAACATCTCTCACATCAGTTTCCCATTCTCTCTTTTCCCAAAGTCACCATGCTAATTTAGCCTTTTCATCTTGTCCTGGACAATTTGTAGTAGTTCCTAATTGATCTCTCTGCTACAAGTCTCCTTCTACCTTATTTTTCCTCTCCAATGTTATTTTCCTGAGGAATGAAGAATCACTCCCCTAAATAAATTCTGATGTTCAAATGGCAAACCTGCATTTAAAAGATTTTATTTTATGGATAACTCATGCAAGGCAAGCACTCGTGTGGAGATCAGAAGAAGCTACACAAGAGCATTCTCAAGGTCTCTCAGAAGAACTTTGGAATCAATTTTTTACAATGGAGACACTGGCAAAAGACCACCCAGAATGGCATGCCCACATCAAAGCAGGCACTATGAGTGAAGCAATATTTCAGTAGCTCAAAAGAAATTTGAAATATACAAATTGAGACATCTCACTCCAAATGTTCCTGTGGACTGTTTGTGCCCAACCCATGCTAGAGCCTTTTAAGCTCATATTGATCCAATCAATCACAGTGGGATATATATTGTATGCTGACTCCAACATAGAGATGTCATTTTGTTCCTCTTCAAGATTGTGAGACAACAACCAACCAACCAACCAAGCAATCAAATTCAAGTGGCTTTTTATTGACTTTAGGGGGAAAAAAGGAGTATATTATCCTTATGATTTCTTTTAAAATTTGTGTTTTTATCTAAATTTTATAATAAAACAATTACAGTAGTACACTGTATATATATGCCCATATATTATATATACACATGTGTGTATATTACATATGTTAGTTTCCATGCTAATTTTTTTTTTACTGATAATGATGCACAAACAAAACAAAACAAAAAACAAAAAAAACTTTGGAGACCATTAATTTAGAGCACTAAGTGACTTACCCATGGTTCACTCAACTATTTAAGTATAAATGGCATGAATTTGAACATTGGTCTTTAGTTCCAAATTTACCTTTCATTTATATAAATGATTGAATAATTGAAAAAGTATTATGTTTTTACTATGTACTAGATACTGAGCTAAGGAATTAGAGAATAAAGCAAACAAGATAGTAGTTATTCTCAAGGGGTTTACATTTTATTAGGGGAGGACAAACAGGTTGCTAGAGTTGTAAAATCCATGGAAATCGAAAAAAAGCAAATTCAGTTATGATGAAAAATTAAAGAATATATATATATATATCCATCTATCCATAATCTGTCTATCTAAATCCAAATCATGTCAAACAAGTCATTACAACAGAAGGAGAATATATTGCACATTAAAGTTTGGAAAGGTGTAAAAGTTTTAACTTTTATTGTATCACTCAATAAATTTGATTAGTTTACTTTGCTCTAGTTAATATGCACACAACTGTAGCAAAAACTATGGAGAGAATAAATGGTAGATGAAGGATAAGAAATTGTTTCAATCTATTTGGGCTTTACTTTTCCCATTTATAAAATGAAGGAACTGCTCTAATTGATTTAAAAATATTTTATTTTCCCCAATTACATATAATCCATCCCCCCAATTTTAAACATTCATTTAAAAATTGAATTGCAAATTCTTCTGTACAATGTTCTCCTGATTCTGTTCACTTCATTTTGTGCCAATTCATATAAAAGTCTTTCCAGCTTGTTCTGAAAGCATTCTACTCATCATTTCTTATAGCACAATAGTATTCCATTATAATCATATAGCACAAGTTGTTCAGTCATTCCCCAATTAATAGGCATCCCCTTAGTTTCCAATTCTTTGTCACCACAAAAAAGCTGCTATAAATTCTTTTGTACAAATAGTTCCTCTCTCTCCTGCCCATTTTTAAACATTTCTTTGGGATATAAACCTAATAGTGGTATTGCTGGGTCAGAGGATGTGCACAGCTTAGACTAATTGATTTCTAAAGTCCTTTTTAGACTTGACATTCTCTAGGTATATTGATTCTCAGAAAAATGATGCTTACTAGCCTACTCATCTTTGAGAGTAGCTATACAATGCCCAGCAACATCTTTTCACACACACCAAATAGATTAAACTTTAAACTTATCATTTATTTATTTTCTCCTGAATACCATCCTCTCTGCCACACTATTGTCTTTTAAGATTCAGCCCTGAACTTAGTTTTTTTCCCCAATATACCCTTTACTAATCTAGTATCACTGCCACCCAAATCTTTGGTGTAAAGAAATTTATTTTCTGATATCATTATTAATAACAATGATGATAGTTGTTAACATAATGTTTTAAGGTTTGCAAAGTATTTTACATAAGATCATAATATAGAACTGGAAGAAGACTTACAATAGATGTTGTCTAACCCTCTTATTTTACACATGAGTGTAAGGCTAAGTGATTAAGTGATGTGTCCAAGTTCATGCTGGTAGTAAATAGAAGATTTGTGAATTTCACTCTTACTCCAAATCTACTTTTTTTTTCTCTTTGGATCTTCACAACAGCTCTGTGAGATAAACACTACAGGTATAATTATCCCCATTTTACATATATGGAAACTGAGGTACACAAGAATGTACATGACTTATCACACAGCTACCAATCTGGAAGAAAGCTTCAAACCCACACCTTTCCTGTTCTGACTGTTAATTTGAAATATCATATTATCATTTAGCACTTACCATCACTTTAGACACATCTAGATAAAGCAGTAGATAAAGGGGTAAGCCTTGAATAAGGAAGACCTGAGTCACTAACTCTGTGACCCTGGCAAATCATATAACTTCTATTTGCTTCCATTTTTCTCCAGTATAAAATTGGGTTAATAACGTATTTCAAAGGGTTGTTGTTAGGATCAAATGAGATTTTTTTTAGAAGCTTAGCACAGTGTCTGCCAAATAGTAAATGTTCATTCCCTTTATCCTTTCCTTTTGAAAAAAAAGATTTTTTCACATAGATGATGACTTCCACTTGAGAAATAGTATAACAGACATTAAGGACATAAATAACTAGAGAAGGAGATGAGTGGGTCATCTAGAGAAAGTAAGGGGAATTAGAAGATGTCAAGTGCCAAATGGATAGCTACAAAATATTGAAAAGACCAGAGGAAGTCTTCTGTATAGTATATTCAGTGGATCCTTTATAGAAGCTTTATGGGAAAACATGGACAAACAACATTCAGCATGGAAAGACCCAGAAGGGTTTTGATTTGTACAGATGAAGGGAGTAGCCACACTGATGAGAGAACAGTTTTTTTAAGATATCGCAATGTTTTCTCAAAATCACAATCATAGAACTGAAAAGCTTGGGAGGTACTCAGTTTATCACAAATTCTTCTTTTTTATAGGTGAAGAAATGAGATCCTGAGATTGTGAGTTCAATGTTCTTTCTTCCACACTATGATAATAATCTAATAAGCTATTAGACATTTGGCATGTTTTGCTTTCCTCTTGAATTAGACTAAAAATATCTTGTGGGTAGAATTTATGATATCTTTTTACAACAATAATAGCTAATGTTTATATAATACATGTCATGTACCAAACAGTATGCTAAGGGCTTTACAAATATGATCTAATTTGATCCTTACAACAATCCTGGGAGAGAGGTATCTACTATTATCCCCATTCTACAAATGAGGAAACTGAGGCAGATACTCAGATTAAGTAATTTGCCTAGGATTGTACCCTAGGTAGTATCTGAGGTAGTATTCAAACTCAAGTGTTTCTGGCTCTGTAGCTAGCACTATTTACTGCAGAACATAGCTGACTAGCTTCTTTTCTACTTTAATTTACTTCTTTAATATCCCTGAAACACCTACTTCACTGTGGATGCACAAGAATGAGCTAAAAACACCTGCTACATTAATGAATGAAACAATTTTGATGACAAGGATGTTTTAAGTATTTTATAAAACTGAATTCTACTTCCATGAACCATATGAATGATTGATATCAATTCCATTTAAAATATTAAACTTTTCCCATAACAATCCCAGGCAGAAGTTAGATCAAGTATGATTATTCCCATTTTAGAGAAAAAAATAATTCCAAAGAAATTGAATGTCCTGTTTTGTAGTCAAACTGTTAACTGTTAGTAATGGTAATTAACTTATAAGTTAGATCCCAATTTAAATCTCCAGATTTAGGGTCCAAGCTCTTATCAGCATGCCAGAAAAAAAAAACTTTTAATGTTCATATTCTATACTCTTACATAGAATCTTCTTATTTTTTATCATTATATAATTACTGCCGTTTCATTAAAAATTTTCCAGGTGATAACTTGTCTATTGGATCATAGATTCCTTTCAGGTATAGAATGGACTAGATAGTCTAAATGCCTCCTTCCAACTGTAAAAATCTGATTCTATTGTCTTATTGTGGAGCACATTTAAGCATTTATTTCATTCTCACAATGGCATAGCTATTTGGAATTTCACAAAACTTTAGAGAATTTCTCTTCAAAAAACCATTCAAAAAGTAAATTTACTCAAGTACCCTGTTTCCTAGACAGTTTTGAGATAGTACATTAATTTCAAAAACAAGATGTTTTTGAAAACCTTTCTTTCCTCTTCACCTCAGATCTTATTCAAAAAACATTCTTATAAATGTACTATAAAAAATCTGAAACACATTTGTAAAATATGGAACTACTCACATTTTGGATTGTGATGCCATCAATGCACATTTGATTTTGGAGAGGTGAGGGAGGGAAAGGGAGGGGAAGGGGGAAGGAAAACTGAGGGGAGAGGGAGAAGATGAAAGGAGAGGAGAGGAAAGAATGCTGAAGAAAGGAGGGGGAAAAGGGGAGGGAAGGTGAAGGGGGAAAAGGGAGAGAAGGGGAGAAGAAAGGAAAAGAGGGGAGAGGAAAAGTGGGGAGCGAAGGAGAGGAGAGAGGATTTAAATAATGATGTATAGGTTTTCAGCCTAGATCAATAATAAAGTGGTGGTACCCAAATAAGGAAGTTCAGAAATAAGGAGGGCTTGGAGGAAAAGAGAATAAGTTCAGTGTTCACATGCTGAGTTTGAGGTATTTACAAAGCATCCAGGTTGAAATTTCTAATGAGCAGTTAGAAATTTGAGTCTGGAGTTCAGTCATAAAGATAGGACTGGTTAAAAAAGTTTGAAAATTATTAGCATAGAGATGATCACTAAAATCATGGGAGTTGATGAGAAGGGAATGGAAGGGGAGAAAAGGGAATGGAAGGGAAGGGGCTTAAGACAAAACCCTGGACAACACTCACTGTGGCTTTGACCTGGATGAAAATCCAGCAAAGACTGGAAAAAGAGAAGTCAGATAGATAGAAGGAGGACCAGGACAGTTGCATTATAGAAACCTTAGAGCGTATCAAAGTAGAAAAGACAGCAGAGAAATTGAACAAGATGAAATTGGAAAAGAAGGTCATCAAATTTGCTCATTAAGAGATTTGGGGAGCAGCTAGATGGTACCGTGGATAGAATGCTGGCCCTGAAGTCAGGAGGACCTGAGTTCCTGAGTTCAAATTTGACCTCAAACACTTAACAGTTCCTGCCTCTGTGACCCTGGGCAAGTCATTTAACCCTAATTACCTCAGCAAAAATTAAATAAAAAAAAAAATATATATATATATGAGAGAGAGAGAGAGAGAGAGAGAGAGAGAGAGAGAGAGAGAGAGAGGAGAGAAAGAGAACATTGGCAATTTGGAAAGAAAGCCTAAAACTTAATTGTGAAGTTATTACAGCTATTCCTTCCACTGCAACTTTTCCCTATTATGGTTTTGATATATTGCAAGCTGAAATAAGAAATTAAATGGGAATTTAGGGGGACCTTTGCAAACTGCAGATGACAAGCCAAGGCCAATAGTTGACACAAAAAAGTTTAGAAATTCAGAAATGCATAAAATATGTGCATAATATATGATATAGTACATATTTTATCTTTCAATACCATAAATATCCTCAAAAGTTTCATATTTATTTTGTATTTTGTTTCTTTTTCATGTCATTTTTAAACATTGATCTACATGTAGGCTATGACCAAATACTTGCCCCAAATTTTATAATAAGGTACCATAACGAGCCCATAAAAAAAGAAAAAAAAATCAGACTTCTTTTCTTGTACAAAAGGAGGGCCAAAATTTTTATGAGAATTTTCCAAGTCCTAGGGATATTGTACCCCATCCCCTGTGATATGAAAGGGATAACTCTATAATAGTCTGGATAAGAAAGAATGAGGATCTGAATGATGGTGATGGTTGTGTGTGGGGAGAGATGTCATAAAATTACAGCCAACAAGACTTGGCAGCTGATTAGATATGGTGTATGAGGCAGAAGAAATAGCTCGAGATTTCTCTGAAGTTATGAACTTGGGTATTGGGAAGATGATAATGCATTTGATAGAAATAGGTCATTAGGGGGTTGGGGAAAGTGCATAATATGCAGATTTAAGAGAAAAATGAATTCTGTGACCATCTCCCAATATCACCCTCTTTTTCAAGAACCATCTAACTGCTCCTTCACCAATTTTCCTTCGCTGAATGTACTAGGTGCTGGAGTTCTCCAGGTAGCAGAATTATTAGGTCTTCTAATTATGACTCACCTGGAAGCTTTACCACTAACAATATACCAAGTTGGTAGGAATGCTCCCCATCAGCATTGTAAGGATGAGTAAACATTGGATTTGGAGTCAGAAGACCTTAGCCTGAATTCTAGGTTCTTTTGTTGTCTGAGTGAACTTAGGAAAGTAACCCTCCCTCCTTTCCTGTGTGGTCAAATAGCTAGACCCTTGCCTTGGTTTTAAGAAGAGCTGGACTCTGAACTCCTTTATCCACTGACTATCTGACCATGGACAGATGACTTAAACTCTCTGTCCCTTACCTATGGTATGCAAAAGTTTGCATCATAGGATCCCTAAGATTCTATCCAGTTATAAATCTGATGATTCCAGGATCCAGGATTGGGGGTCTAGGGCAAGAAAAAGGGAGAAGAGTGAGTATGGCTGGAAGAAAAGTAGGATTTGTACCCAGTCACAGGCTACAGAAGAATAGGGAGGAGAGAAAAACCATATGCTCTGAGCTGTCAATGTCAAGGCTATAATAGAATGGAACTTGGGGTCCCCAGCAGCTCTAGGGGGCACAACCAAGCCTACTCGATTTGTCTTCTCCAAGATATGAGGTACACTCTGTGTGGGAGAGAGCATTGTGTGTCTTTTCGGACTCCCTTCATCTCACCCAAGCACTCTCAAAGAACTACATTATGTTTACTTCATTGACAGCCTCATCCTTCATAGCCAGTCCCAGTACAATTCTGGGGACCATGAGAAAGTCAGGCTTGCTTCCTCAGAATCACAACTGCTCAGTGATAAATGGAGCCATCTGAAATTCCTTTATTAGGGATAAAACTTTTTATAACAATTAGAGACAGGTTTAAAATGCATATTTAAGGGAATATTTACATTAAAGTATGAATCAATCCCTTGGTAGAAATTATTATTATAAATTCTTCACATTTTTTGTGTGTTGAAGAAGAGGTTAAAAAAGGGAGAGATTTTAAGGTGATTAAAGTGGGGAAATAACTGTCACCAAAAAGATAAAGGTTTTAGGACAAAGAATATATGCTTTTTATGTTTTTTTTTAATTTTATTTTTCTTATTAAAACTTTTTATTTACAAAACATATGCATAGGTAATTTCTTAACATTGATCCTTGCAAAAATTTTGTGTTCCAAATTTTCCCCTCCTTCCCCCTACCCCCTCCTCTAGATGGTAGGTAATCCAATACACGTTAAATATGTTAAAATGTATGTTAAATCCAATATATGTGTACATATTTATAAAGTTATCTTGCTGTACAAGAAAAATTGTATCAAGAAGAAAAAAAAACCAAGAAAGAAAACAAAATGCAAGCAAACAACAATAGAGTTTGTGAAAAGAGTGAAAATTATGGTGTGATCCACCCTCAGTTCCCACAGTCCTCTCTCTGGATGTAGATGGCTCTCTTCATCACAAGATTATTGGAACTGGTCTGTATCATCTCCCTGTTGGAAGGAGCCATGTCTATCAGAATTGATCATTGTATAATCTTGTTGTTGCTGTGTACAATTATCTCCTGATTCTGCTCATTTCACTTAGCATTAATTCATGTAAGTGTCTCCAGGTTTTTCTGAAATCATCCTCCTGATTGTTTCTTATAGAACAATAATATTCTACATCATTCATATACCATAACTTATTCAGCCATTCTCCAATTGATGGGCATCCACTCAGTTTTTACTAAGAATATATTCTTTTTGAAAACAAGGAATGGTTTATTTTTTTCATGTCCCTAGCACCTACGCAATTGGCATTTGTAAGCTAGTAGAACCATCTCTTCCACATCCCCTTAGACTTCAGTGGAAGGCAACATGGATTCTGAGCTTTAGAGTATCTGGAATAATAGCATCCCTACACCCAGATAACCAGCTCAGCTTCTAGCCCAGTTCCAGAAGCCTCCATCCAGAGAATCAAACCTTGTACATGACAATTGTTTCTACATGTGCTTTTAGCTTAGCTCTTCTTAGGATCCAGTCACCCGTAACCTGGAAAAGAAAGTTCTTTTTATGAAAGTCCTTGAAGAGAAAGGAAGGGAAAAAGTATTTACTCTGTGTTAGGCACTATACTAAGTGCTTTACAAATATCTCATTTGATCCTCAAAACAACCCTGAAAAGTAGGTGCTGTTATTTTACAGTTGAGGCAATGGAGGCAGAGTTTGTGATTTGTCACACAGCCAGCCCTAGTGCTTTATCTACCACCTAAATACATCTGACACAATCACATAGTTCAACATTAGAAATAGAAATCTTGTTTTATTGATGGAACTTTACTTATTGCTTTATCTCTGAACATTAAAGAGAAGGAAGGCTTTCTAACAAATATTGATACTTCCCAGCAATCTGTTAGAATGTGAGCTTCTTAATGTCATGAAAAGTCTTGCTTTTCCATTTGTATACCCAGTTCTTTTTTGAGTGCTTTTTCATTCATTCATTCATTCATTCATTCACTGAATGAAAGAAAAGGTAGAACTGGGAGGTACAAGCAAAATTTCCTGCTGAGACATCTAAAGTGGGTAATGGAGATACTGCCTAAGGCACTCACTCTAAAGAGTGCCAGAGCTCTTAGGGCAGCTTGCCTCCACCTGTGCAGCTTTCCACACACATGCCCCATCTACATGTGTTCTCTTCTGTGTGCGACCCTCCATTGTATGTCCTGCCCACATGTGTTCTTCACTCATGCCTTTCCATGCATATGTCCAAGATTTGTTCACTCTTCCCTCTGACACAGATCAGGTTTATTAGAAAAAATGATTTATTACTAATTTCTCATTGGGATGCCTCCAAACAAAGACTGATCTTTTCCTTACTTCTTGACTTTCTATTATCTTTTGCCTCTGAGTGAAAATTGAGAATGGTGATATTAATATCTCAACATGGTGGTGAGATAAGTTAAAGTATTCTAACAATAGCAGAAGGCCATTGTCTTGGCAATAAACCACAGAATTTTAATCAGGGATATAGAGAGGATTTTATAATTAATGGTGAACTACAGGAGAATCCATGTGGTATAATGATAATAAAAGCTTGAATCTGAGTGTAGGTCTCTCCTTTTCCTCATCCTGGCCATGCCAACCTGGATAAATCACTGTGCCCATTAGTGTTCCAGCACTTAAATTAGGCTATAAGAGAAGGACCATTGATTGAGGAAATTCTACACTAAGAGACCTCTTATCCTGATGACATCATAGATTTATTTAGTCAATTAAAAAAAAAAAGATGGACCAGGAAAAGAAGGGTATACAAAAGTGGTAGAATCAAAACACCATCCTTCCTATTAGAATCACAGCTCATCAAGGTAAGAGATCACATATTTATTTAGTTAATTTTTTTAAAAAAGATGGACCAGGAAGAAGGAAGTATATGAAAATGGTAAGATCAAGACGCTATCCTTCCTATTGGAATCATAGCACATCAAGGTAAGAGATCACAGATTTATTTAGTCAATTAAAAAAAATGATATACCAGGAAGAAGGAAGTATATGAAAATGGTAGCATCAAGACACTATCCTTTCTATTGGAATCACAACTGATTTGGAGGACTCAGGGTATGCTACTCAGGAATAAATATACTTGATATTTAGGAATTTGTACTCCAACAATCAAAGAGGGGGAATAGATTCCTCTAAAAATAGGAGTATACATATATATATATATATATATATATACATATATATATATATATGATGTGTGTATGTATGTATGTATACATGTACTGCTAGTTCTCATCTTCTCAAACATATTGTTTAGACAGTCCTTTGCTATTGAATAGTCTTATCTAAAACCAGATTTTTTTCCCTTGGGTCTTCCTTAATAGGCCTCACTAGTAGACATGGGCAGAAGGCCTTGTGGAGTGGGACCAATCCCCCAGAGGATATGAGCAGCCTTTACAAGAGTGAGAAGCAAGAAAGTCCTAGAGAGTTTATAATCCCCTACCTATCAGTCATAGTAGCCCAGTAGCCATCAACCACACTCATTCATTCCACTGCCTGAATGTCTGGTATGATAAGATATATTATTATTCAGACGAGCTTCACATTGCCTTCCAAAAAGTCTGAGCATCTGTCTTTTTTTTTAATGAACCTTCTAAAATGACTTAGCCATTTGAAATGACATATTGTAAATGAAGTCAGTGCTGACCATGAATCCAAATATAAATAAAAAATACACTTGGCCCTTTCAGTGGAAAGCCATCTTGTTCTGTTAAATTGATTTTATGTTTGAAGAAGCTTTGAGCAGGCTCTGTGCTGACAGACTTCAGGTACTATATGACTTCACTATAATTTCTAAAATTCTAAAGTTGTCTTTATAGTTTTATCTTTTGCACCAGGCACAGTTCAGACTAAAGCTCCCAATTTTGCCTTCACCAGAGTAACTGATATATTGTCTCTCTTTTTCACTTGCTGGCAGCATAAGTAAGGGCCCTGACTCCAATACTTTCTATCTTGCTTCTCCTTTCACATAGTCTACCTCAGAGGTGTCTAACACTGGGCCAGCAGAACTCCTATGGCAACAATATTCCTGAGCATGGCCCAAGCCAGAGTAAATATTCTTCTGATCTTATTTTAATGTGCTGATATATTAGTAAGAGAGAAAGAAAGGTTCTCTAAGTCAACAGTGCCCTACAGAGATCTTTATGCATAGCTTACTGGCCCTCATTTCTATTTGAGTTTGACATTTCTGGTTTAAAATATAATTGTATTGTGTCTTAAGTATATTTATGAATGTGAAGAAATCAAGCTAAGACAAAGATTACTGACAAGAACTAATACTGGTATTCTCAAAGATTCTGATTTCTAGCTGTGGGTTCCTGTTCTCCACTATTAGACAGTGCTACTTGTATTATTTTCTTATAAGAGTAATGAAATAAAATAATTTTGTAAGCTTAAAAGCATAATGTAAATGGCATTAGTAGCTGTTGTAATTGTCTTCTTCTCTTCCGCCTCCTCCTCCCCTCTCTTCCTCCTCCCATCTCTTCCTTCCTCTTCCCTCTTCTATTTCTCCTCCCTCCTTCCCCTCCTCTCTCTTTCCCTCCTCTTTTTTCCTCTTCTCTCTTCCCCTCCCCCTCTTCTCCTCCCCTCCTCTTCTTCTCTCCTCCTCCCCCTCCTCCTCCTCTCTCCTCTTCCCCCTCCTCCTCATCATCCTCCTCCCCCTCCTCCTCATCCTCTTCCTCATCCTCTTCCTCTCCCCTCCTCCCCCTCCTCATCCTCTTC
>JAJPUD010002563.1:259690-273602 GCA_023553655.1 Myrmecobius fasciatus
CCTTCTCCTCTTCCTCTCTTCTCCTCCACTTCCTCCTCTCTGCTCCTCCCCCTCCTCCTCCCTCTCTTTCCTCCTCCCTCCTCCCTCTTCTCCTTTCCTTTTCCTCTTCCCCCTCCCCCTCATCTCTCTTCCCTCCTCCTGCTTCCCTTCCTCTCCCCCTTCTCCCCTTCCTTCTTCCTCCTCTCTCCTTATCCTCCTCCTCTTTTCTTCTCCTCCCCCTCCTCCCCCTCCTATTGAATGAGAACAATTTGGAACTATGCCCAAAGAGCTATAAAACCATGTATACCCTTTGACCCAACAACACCACTACTGGGTATGTTTCTCAAAGAAATTTTTAAAAAAGGAAAGAGGGTCTATTTGAACAAAAATCTTTATAGCAGCTCTTTTTGTAGTGGTAAAGAATTGGAAATTGAGGTTATGCTCATCAGTTGGAGAATGGTTGAATAAGTTGTGGTATATGATTGTGATGATATACTTTTGTTCTGTAAGAAATGACATCAACTGATACAGAGTGAAGTGAGTAGAACTAGGGAAATATTCTACATAGAAACAGTGATATTTTAATGTTTAATATTGTAATGATGATGAACTGTGAAAGACATTGATCAAGGCAATGATACAATTCCAAAGTTCCCATGATGAAAAAATGCTATTCCACTTACAAAGATATTTAAACCCTAAATGCAGATTGAAACATACTTTTTAAATTTTATTTTTCTTGCTTTTTGTGTTTTCTCGAAACATGACTAACAACATGGAAATATGTTTTACATAATTTCAAATTTTTAAGTTTAATCTTCATTGCTGATATTTTTTTATTTTATTATTTTCTTAGGTCTAGACAATGAATAAAACAACCATTGAGCACTAAATTGAAACATTTGCTGTTGGACAGTTTCTGAAATGTAGACGATCAACCTGAAAATTTAACAATCTGAAGAGCAGGTTTGAGCTGCCTTCACCTCTGGTGGTAAATATTTGGGTGAAAATTTATGGAGTCAAAGAAAGTAAGGAAAACATGTCCCAGGATACCTGTGAAAATCTCTGCGTGATACTTCTAGTTTTCCCACTTGCAAACAAAAAGCTCACAATATTATAAATAAAAATTTTATTAGTCCCCAAGATAAATGTAAATTCCTAGAGTTACCCTTCTGATAATGAAGGCTTCTTCTAGCAGAGCAATTGTCCTATAAATTCTGTTATGACCCATTGTCCCCTGGCCCATACTGCTTCTGGAAGAGGGTGGAGGGCCCTTCTTTCTCTTTTCTTCATCCTCTATGATCCCAGTGGCTTAGAGTGGGAATATGAGAATAATTAACTCCTACCATTTCTTTTTTTCCCCTTCGAGGAATTCCTGGTTGAGTAGGATGTCTTGATTTTCTAGCTACATGACTAGATAAAATGTTTGAAAAGTGACAAATTCAGTCTTTCCAAAGTCTTATTGATTCTACCTTGAAAATCTCTCTAGTATACATCTATTTTTTCCCACTCTCACAGCCAGAACCCTCAGGCTCGCATCACCTCTCCCCAGGATCCTATTGCAATAGCATTTTAATTATTTTACTTGTCACCAATTTCTCCTGACTCTCTCTCCAATCCATCCTCTATACCCCTGATATGGTTATTTTTTGAAAGTCCAGGTCCAATCAGGCCATTCATTCCTAAGCTCAAAAATCTTCCATGGCCCCTAATTGCCTCTAGAATAAAATACAACCCACTCAGCTTGGTATTCAAGACCCTTCATAGTCTGATTGCAAAATTACAAAAAGGAATCCATCATTTTACTCTCCTTCAGATTTTTCAAATAGAACTGCATTAAATTTAATTGGATTTAGCATCATATTAGTGTCATAAGATCACAGAACTTAGTGGAGCATCATATATAGTATCAAAAGATCATAGCTTCTCAACTTTTTTAGTTATCTCTCTCTTTTGAATCCAGGGTTGGAGAGTAGATCACTAATCTCTTCCCAAAGTTTTCTTTTGTAGAGGTTTGGGAGCTGACCTTTCCAGGTAATTCTATATTTTCCATCAGCACCTCTGCTTGATTTCAACTCCTTAGGACCTGGTATCCCTTGGTTTCCCCTCTTCCCCTTTTTCTGTTTCCTTTTAAATAATGGATCAAGAGGGATCTTGTGCTGCTCTCTGAGCCTCAGGTATGTATATCTGGCTCCCTCCATCTCAGGTGTAAGAGTCCTAGAAAGTAGGAACTGTTTATCTTGCTTCTCTAATATCCTACAAGATATTTGTCACTGACCTGGACTCTGGGTACTTTGTTTATTGCTACAAGTCCTTTATCTAAACAGAAAGCTTGAGGTTGCTTTATTTTTTTATACTATTTGTCTGGTCCTCCTGATGGACCCCCCCCATTAGACCAGAAGCTCTTTGAGAGTAGGGATTGTCTTTTTTTTTTATTTGTATCCCCAGCATTTAGCAAAGTGCCTGGCACATAGGAGGCACTTAATAAATGTTTATTGATTGTATTCAAATTGAAATAGATCATACCTTGGGTTTTAAGTTGAAAGGAACCTGAGAAGTCATGGAGTCCAATCTAAAAAATCTGAAGCCTTCAGGTTAATTGATTTTTTGAAGGTCACCTAACAGTAATAGAGCTGGGATTTAAAAGCGAGTATTTTGACTCCAAACCCTATATACCCCTTCCACTGTATCATTGTACAGAGGTCCATAAACCTAAGAGTTATCACATATGCTCAACCTGTGTTGTCATAGTTAATAGGGCATACAGATTAGTATTCATGTGGGGTATATGTTCCAAATATGCACTTGCCAAAAAAATTATTTTACGGAAAATTTGCACAGGGCAAGATAGATAGACAAAGCAATAAAAACACTGTAAAAGTATCTCTTAAGAATTTTAGAATCCATTGTATGACATGGGAGACACTGGCACAGGACTGCCCAGCATGGAGTACCCTCATCAGAGAAGATGCTCTGCTTTATGAGCAAAGCAGAATTGAATCAACCCAAAGAAAATGCAAAATGTGCCAAATTAGAGAAGTTACCCCAAATGTTCATAGGATCTATTTGTGTCTACTTGTGGCAGAGCATTCCAAGATCATCATGGTCTGATAAGCCACAGTGGGAGGACTCTAACATAGTGATGTCATTTTGGACAGCTTTGAAAAGGAAGGACAATCACCAACCAATGTTAAACAAAAATTGGAGGCTGCTTGACCCTTACTGAAGTTTTTTGGGGCCTGAGTAATGGAAGAAGAATAGAGGATTATAAGAAAAGACAGCAATACTTTTTTTTTCAGGAGACAGAGATTGGTAATTAGGATCTCCCAGACTAGCAATAACATAGACATTGTGAGGGGAAAAAAAAAGGAAAAAAAGTGCCATAAATATCTTGAAATGAACTGCATCATAAGCAATAAACAATGTTGTTTTACCAAGAAAAGAACCATGCTGGGCAAAGTTAATTGTTGTTGGTTTTGATAGAATTACAAGATTAATGGACAGAAGGAAGGTACTGGATATAATATATCTCTATGTGAAAACCACCAATTCCTATTATGTGTCATGAAATATTACTCTCAAAATTGATCTAAATTGGCTTTCAGCTTCGCTAGGAAGCAATTAGTATTGACAGCAGGTGAAATCCAATTGCTTTAAGTGTATTTTGTACTCAGGGTCACTTCAGAATTCTATATTGATTTCCTAAGTAGCTACTGTACTCTGCCTCAACTGTGGGAGAGGGAGTCATTAAAAAGATAAAGAAGGATCTCTGATAGGTCATATTTCTTCTCTGGGACTCAGTTTCTCCCTTTGTAAACTGAAGGGGATTGGGATGATTCCTAAGATTCCTTACAGATCTAAATCTCCAGGCTCTATGAGAATAGGAATATTCCTTATCTCCCTCTTCACTATCACTCCATACTAGCCATAGTCCCTCTTGCCACTGATTTCAGCTTGTTGCTCCTGCCTAGAATGTCCTTCTCTCTCAGCTTCTCTTACAGATCATTTTAGGATTAATTTAAATCTCTTACAGATCATTTCAGGATTAATTCAAGTGTCATCTCCACAAAATCTTCCTTGATGAGGTTCCTTTGCCTAAGGCACTCAACTGAGTAATGGATCAAGAGGGATCTTGTGCTGCTCTCTGAGTCTCAGGTATGTATATCTGGCTCCCTCCATCTCAGGTGTAAGGGTCCTAGAAAGTAGGAACTGTTTCTCTTGCTTCTCTGATATCCTACAAGATACTTGTCACTGACCTGGACTCTGGGTACTTTGTTTATTGCTACAAGTCCTTTATCTAAACAGAAAGCTTGAGGTCACTTTATTTATTTCATACTATTTGTCTGGTCCTCCTGATGGACTAGTCTGGATGTTTCTGTGATGGTCCAGGGAAATCCTGGTTTCTTTCTTTAGACACTAGAGCCATAACTAGGAATTTTTTTTTGTTTTGAGGGGCTAAATGATATAAAATAAGGAATGAACAGTAGGGAATGGGAAGATGAAAAAAAAATAAAAGAAGAATGACTAGGTCAAGGAAAGGATGGATTGCATCTAGTCAATTCCTGTTTGGACTATTTTTTTAATCTAAATGCTAAGGATTATATTGCTTCTATACTGCTAAAAGACTACTATTACTATCAATATCCTTTAAATTCAGTGCTCTCGGCAAAATTCTGGTCACCTCACCCTAATTTTATCCCTGCCAAGGACATTGTGGGCACTGCAGCTAAAGCAACCTTCAAAACAATATGAGATAGTAGCTTGTTAAGGAATAATGCAAGATCCAACACACGGGACAGCTAGCTGGTACTGTGAATAGAATAATGCTAAGCCTATAGTTAGGAAGGTCTGAGTTCAAATTTAACCTTATTCACTTACTAGCTGTCTGGACAAGTATTTAAATCCCTGTTGTCCTCAATTTCTTATCTGTAAAATGGGGATAATAATAGCACATATTTTCCAGGATTGTGGTAAGGATCCAGGGAAATTAATAATTATAAAGTGTTTAACATGGTGTTCAGCATTTAGTATCTACTAAATAACATTAGTTATCATTATTATTGTTATTTTATCAGGATATATTTTACTTGTTCCACCCTCTAAGCCTACACTCACAATTTTAAGGAAGAACTTTTACAGATCATTTAATTGAGTTTTATAAATGAAGAAACTGAAATTCAAATAGAAAAATAAATGAATGCATGTATATATATTTATTAAATACTTACAACATTTGAAGTACTGGGAATACAAATACAAAAGCAAATACTGTTCCTGTCCTATATTATACAACATCTAAACAACAAATGGCCAAAGAAGGCTATTTTGGAATGGAAAATTTCAGAAACAATGATTGGAGCTATAAGGGAGTTGACTGACACATACTTTTCCACAAACAATGTTAGATTTTCTTTGATAATGGTTTCAGAACTGGAAGGTGAGGATTGGGGGGTTGTAGTAAAGACCAGTAAGACCAGCATGAAGAAAACAGATACAAATGAAGATATAGGCAGGAAGTAAAGTGACTGGTGTGATGTAAGAGCCAGAGGAAGCATTTACCAATCAGAATAGTGGGACCACAGAGTGGAAATTCTGTAGATGAAAGGATTAAGTTCTCCAGGGCATGATCCAAGTGACAAGGTAGCTGGCAAAAAGATGGTTGAAAAGTAAAATAAAGCATAGCTAGAGGTGGTCAGTTCTGTACCTTCTCTATTTTTCATCTAGACAATTTCCAAGGTCTTGGCATCAACTTTGTGTTTATACCCTTAGATCTACAATGCCCTATCATTCACCCTTCAGCTGAAATATTCTATATATCTTGTCTCTTTCTGTTAGGATGTAAATCCTTAGAGAACAAAGACTCTTCTGTTTTTCTAAGTGTGTCTATAGTGCTTAGCACATAGTAAGCACATATGAAATGCTTATTCACTCTATCATCCATGTTCAGGGGTCTGCAAAAGGGGGAAGAAAAGACAGTAATGGAGACAGAAAAAGCATATTTAGAGCAGTGGACACAGTGAACCACAGTAAAAAGTTTAAGAAACTCATGGAGGAGAGAATTTCAGAAAGAAAAGGGATGGTTAGAAGTAAATATCCCAAAGAGATCAGTGGGAATAAAAACTGTCCAAAGGTCAGTAGATTTGGTAATTGATGATCATAATCACCATTAAGAGAGCTAGAGAAGTCAAGAGTGAGAATTGATTTGGGAAAAAGAGAATGAGTTTGGTTTTCAGGATTATTGAGGATCTGCACATATAAATGTTCAGGAGTGAGTTGAAGAAAGAAGGGAGATTGAAATTAAAAAGCAAGGTTACCATCTCTTATGGGACAAGTGATGAATTCCAGCTTGTATGGGGGCAAAGAGAAATGGAATAGAGATGCTATATTTCAAAACCAAACTCCAGCTGCTCTTGCATTAGAGCTGCCCAGGGTTTCATTAGATAACCCATCAATGTCTTATACACAATAAAGACTCAATCAGTCTTTGTGGATATATTATTTGACTGATTATATAGCTTTATTGTTTGGTCTAGCATACTGTGAGCATCAGTGGCTTTGTCATAAATGTGTCAAGGACATTCCCACCCCCAAAATAGTTCTGGTGTTTTAGATTTCCTGTAGCACTACTTGTTTTGTTTCCCACTAGTTATTTGAGAATTTACTGCATTGTGGGAATATCCAGGTTGGTTTTTGTCCTTCATTCTCCAAGAAAAGTTTTCACTATATTAGAGTCAAAGTATCTGATTATTGCTGATCAGACCAATACAAGTTAAAAAGGTTCTACTACAGGCCAGGCACAAATGGTCCATGTGAACATTTGGCATGAATTCTCTAAATCTATGCTCTCATGTTTCCTTTGAGCTACTTCAGTTTTGCTTTGCTTATAGAGAACAGTGCCTTCTTTGATGTGGGCAGTCCTTTGTCAGCATCTTCTTTGTCACACATTCAGTCCCAAAGTTCTTAAGAGAGACCTTGAGAGAGTCCTTGTATCACTTCTTCTGACCTCCGTGTGAATGCTTGCTTTTTGAGAGTTCTTCAAATGTCCAGAAGTGAGTTAAACAAAGAAAGGACACTGGAGCAGTTCATTGCATCATAGAACAATCCCTGGAAAGGAAGAAAGGAAACAAGCAATTATTAAGCATCTAGTAGTATGTGCTAGAAACCGCTATGTGATTAACATTTATTACCTCGTGTAAGCCATACAGCAACTCTGGGAGGCAATTATTATTATTATATCCATTTGAGATTGAGCAAACTGAGGCAGACAGTGGTTAAATGAATTGTCCAGGTGGAACAACTAATAAGTGCTTGAGATCATGCTTGAACTCAGGTTTTTCTGACTCCAGGACCAGTGCTTTATATATTATGCTACCTGATGATTTCAAAGGTCATTTAGTTTAATACTAATTTTACAGATGTGAAAACTGAGAGCCATGGAAACCACATGACCTGTCAAAATTTACATAGATAACAAGCATTAGGGACAGGGTCTAACAATTTTTCCCCCCACTGTATCATTCTCCAGCTGCTGGGATTAATTGTTAGAGTCCTTGAGGAAAGTGCAGCTTCTCAGAGTAAGATGGCTACTTAGTTCATCCAGTATGTGACCAGGAAAACCTTCTTCAATATGCTCAATAAGTGGCCATGCAGCATTTTCCTGAAGACCATCAACAAAGAGAACATGCTCCCTCAGTAGTGGGAGAACGTTCCCAGCTGAAGGCACACATCTGCCTCATCAGAGTAGAAATTAAGTTCACTGGAAAAGTGTCTGCCCCTCCCATTGAGGCACCAGGGTTGGAAACAACTTAAACCCATTCCAATCACAGAAATTAAGGATGGAAAAGATTGAGCCAAATGAGATCATCTAATTCATTCCATTGCCAGAAAAGAAAGCCATCCAAAATGATGAGGGAAAAAAATATTGGCAGCGTTAAGAAAAAAAAAAAAAAAGGGACAGCAATTCAAAAGGAAACCAAAATTGCTTTTAATAGATCTTTGTAAAGCTGAGGAAAGATCTCAAACTCTTAATTCTACATATTATTGATTGATTTGGATTAGTGCTCCCCAAGTCTCTAGTGCTTTAGTAGAAGTAGAAACTTGGAGACAGAGATTCACCCTGGAGAAAGCTGAGCTAGTTTTGTATCAGCCAGTCCTTTGGGCTTTGAATTATACTGCAATGATACACTGTGGGTCACTTTACCTTTTATTTTTATTATTATCATTTTTTTTTGGTGCCTCAGTTCTCTTATATGGAAGTGGAGAGAAATTGACTGATACTTTAATCTGTCCCTTTCCCTTTCTTTATTCCCCATCTCTTTTACTCTCCTCTCCTCTTTCCTTCCCCATTTTGATGACTTTCCTACCTCATCTTTCTTCTCCTCCCTCCTTCCTCATATCTCTTTTCCTCCTCCCCTATTTTCCCTTCCTCCCTCACTCTTTGTCTCACTTGACTCTTTTCTCTCTGTCTCACTTGACTCTTTTTCTATTTGTTTCTGTCCTTTGCCTCTGTCTTCCTGTTTTTGTCTCTCTGTCTCTGTTTCTCCCCTCATCCCTACCTGTTTTAGTAATGAATGAATGGCTCTGGGTTTGATTATTTAAAGGAAGTTCCATACAAATACAAAATATCACTGTTAATAAGGTAATTTTAATAATGGTCCCTTTAAGCAAAGAATTTAGAAAGCATCTCTTCTGCCTCCCACCTTGTTTCGCTTTCTTGTTTAACAAATAAACACACCCCAAATTAGAAGAAGCTGTTTGAATAGTATTTGTAGTTATAATAATCAGGGTTCATAACTATAATAGTTCTATCAATAACCTGTTAGGAATATGTCAGCCAACTAATCAATCAGAAATACAAATGACTGGAATTATGAAAATCACCAGGATACTGATTTCTGGATTAGCCTGACATTTTGTTGAATTTGGTAATGAAATCTATGACAACGCTTCCCTTTTAAATCACAGGCTTTGGAGACAGGGGGAAGAAAGGGAGTGTTCCTTTAATACGATGGAAAAAAATCCACTTTTTTAACCTACTCCTCAGCAAATACACATTGGCAATATGCTACTTTTGGTGATGGCATCAGTGTAACTGAGCTCTGGGAAACAGCATAAATCTCTTAAAGCAGAGAAGCCATTCAAGTTCATGGACTGAATCAGAAACTAGCTCCTGAGAAAAAGGAAACAGATTTTTATTTTTCTTCCCACATTTCTTTAATAATCATTATTTCTGTCTGGGGCTGATGCCCAGCAGATGTTTGTTGAGGTGGCTCAGGCCACAGTGACAAGCTTGTTTCCATGGCACATGCTCTCTCTCTCCCTCTTCATCCAATCACAGCTTTTAATTTCTTCCCAGACAGCATTTTCAATATCGATTCACAATGTCCTTCTCCTTGGCTCTTTGATGGGTGTTCCTATCCCAGTCCCCAAATGGTTATTCCCTTTTAAAATAAGAGCCTCAATTAAAGCTCTGAGCCAAAGACTTGAGGTTTTGTCTTTGGCCATGACCTTTCAGACCTTTGCCAGGAGAAGTCTGCACAATGGGAACTAAAATAAGACACAGTCAGAATCTGAGATTTCACTTTTATTTTATAAGTCAGAAGAATAAACTTGCAAAAATATTTCCGAGGCCACAAGACCAAGTAAAGGGAGGAGTTGTTACTGGCTTGCCAGCTGTACCATCTCATCAGAACTGAAAGGATCCTTAGAGATCATCTGATCTAATAACCTTATTTTACAGATGAGTACTGAGAAATTAAGATTTATTCACGCAAACAGAGTAAGTGGAGAAGGAAAGATTTGATCGTTGGCTTCCGATTCCAAATCTATTAATCTTTTTATTGTACCACACAATTATTAAACATGTTTTAAGCACCTATTGGGTGCTGCTAATATAAATATAAATATCAAAAGAATAACAGTTCCTGCTTATAAACTAATGGGGAAAGACAATACATAAAAGAAAGCTGAAAAGGAAAGGAGACATCAGAGAAATCCCAGTCATATGAAAAATAACTGCTTAGACCACTGAGCTCCCTCCTTAAATGGAGATTTGGAGCTCATGGTCCCACCTTCTAATCAGTGGCAAGGCAGAATACCAGGGATGATGGGATCCTGCAGGATGACAAACTCACTGGGGCATGGTGAAGTCAGACAAGTCTCAGAGTAGTGTGGCCACTTGTGGAGAAATGGGGAGAGGCAATGGCCAGGGAGATGTAGCCTGAAGAAAAAACAGTGGTATGGAGAAACCACAGGTACATATATATTATAGGAAAGGGGCTTTGGGGTATAATAAGCCCCTTGTCATTGGAGGTCTTTAAATAGTGACTCAGTGATAACTTGTCTTCATCAAGGTTAGGATGACTGCTGCCTTTGCTTGGTGATTTACACAGGGAGATATATACCCAGAAGGAGCTTGGAAAGCATATTCAGAAATTATGAAGTCATCAAGGGAAGACCAGAGTCTTCCAAGGCCATATTGAAAAAGTCAGAGCACTGGATGCTGAGACAGGAAAACCCAGGTTCAAATCCTGTGTCTGTGATTGAGGGACTCAGCTTTCTCATGTTTGAAAAGGGAGAATAATATTTGTGTCTGTCACAGAGTTGTTTGGAAGATTAAATGAAAGAAAGTACTTTGTCAACCTTGGCTAAGTATAACAATAGATTGCAGGGTGATGGGACTAGAGCCCCGTCCACTAGAGCTCCTTTTCATACTACTCAGCCTGTACCCCAGACACTTAGAATCACAGCTTGAGCAAATTAGGGTTTCAGGTTCCTTATCCATAAAAATAAATGGATAAAGTCAGTGATCTCCAGGGTCCCATACAATAATCTATAATCCTATGATCCTAAGGGAAATCATGATGGATGATCTTCAAAATGTTATCAATGGAGGGAGAAAATGTGGGGAAGGAAATTATAGATCACCTGTCCAGAAGGATTTCCAGGAAAAGATCATGAGGAAAGCTAATGACAAGAAACTTCAATTATACGGATATATGCTGAAAGTAGGGAGTAAAGAAATTCTTGCCTTACTTTGCCTTCCCAGTGAATGTATTCTTTAGAAAGCAAAGAGAAAACCAAGAACAACTGTTTTTTTGGACCAGACCAATAAGGAGTAATAGGCTGCTCAACTAATTACAATGGGAATCTTGAGAAGTAAGGGCACCACCTTAGAGTTTTGAAATCCACTCTCTCAAATTTTAGAATATATTTTAAAAAATATTCTTCCTTGCTTTTCCATCTTTTTTTAATCACACGGAATTTAGATGGGCTAGAAAATATGCCATTGGCCAAGAGTCTGCAAGGGAAATCATCTCAGAATGGATGGGATGCCTTCAAGAATGATATTCTGAGAGCTTAATACAAATGATTCTGATGATGAAACTAAAGAGGAGGGGCGGAGCCAAGATAGCAAACTGCAGACAGCGTTCTCTGTGAGCTCCTGAGACCTTCCCTCAGACCCAGACAAATTGAGCCTCCAAACTGGTTCGGGAGTGAGAGCTCCACCAAACACTTGGACTACAAGGCACTTCTATCAACAATCTACTTTGAAAAAACTCCGGAGGTTAGTCTCAGTGGAAATCGGCCACTGGCCATGATCAGATGCCAGCATGCCCGGGGTGAAAGTCGGGCTACAACAGAGGCGGATTTTAGGCACCTAGGAAACCCCTGGGAGACACCTGGGCCACTTTGCTCTGCTTACGGGCAGGTGCTTTGGCAGATCTGCCTTTGGTAAAGGGTGGATTGAGAGCAGCTGAAAACGTGGTCCTAGTGTGGATCTAACCCAACCAGCCTAAGACGGGAAGTCAACTAGGCAAACTGCCCCAGTGCAAATTGAAACTGCAGTAGTACTCCCTGCTGGTGACTGATACCTCATGACAACCATGAGTAAGAAGCAGAAGAGAGCTCTCACCATAGACAGCTTTTACAGAGAGAAAATGGAGAAGTCCCCAGATCCTGAGATTCTGAAAACAACCCCAGATGAAGCCATAAAGGCAGACTTAAGCTGGTCTCCCTTCCAGAATGCTTACCTGGAAGATTGCATAAAGAATCTCAAAAGAGAGCTAGAAGAAGAATGGGGAAATAAACTGAGATCAGGGCAACAGAGATATCAAAAACTGGAAAACAGGACTGGTGAACTGGAAAAAGACAACAATTCACTGAAAAACAAAATTGGTGAATTGGAAAAAATCACCAATTCACTGGAAAATAAAAATGGTGAATTGGAAAAAGACAACAATTCACTGGAAAACAAAATTGGTGAATTGGAAAAAGACAACAATTCACTGGAAAACAAAATTGGTGAATTGAAAAAAGACAACAATTCATTGAAAAATAAAATTGGCAAAATGGAAAAAGAATGCATTGAATCAAGAAATTCAATTGGCCAGCTACAAAAGGAGCTAAAAAAGATAACTGAAGGAAATAATACTCTAAAAATTAAAATTGAACAAATAGAAGTAAATGACTCAATAAGACTTCAAGAATCAGTCAAACAAAAACAAAAAAATGAAAAATAGAAGAAAATATGAAATATCTCCTAGGAAAAACAACTGACTTGAAAAACAGATCCAGGAGAGACAATCTAAGGAATATTGGACTCCCTGAAAGCCACGATGAAAAAAAGAACCTTGATGCTATCTTCCAGGAAATCATGAAAGAGAACTGCCCTGATGTTTTAGAATCAGAAGGCAAAATTGGTATTGAAAGAATTCACCGATCACCTCCTGAAAGAGACCCCAAAATTAAAGCTCCAAGGAATATCGTGGCCAAATTTCAGGACTATTGCACCAAGGAAAAGATATTACAAGCAGCTAGAAAGAAACAGTTCAAATACCAAGGAACTATAATTAAAATTACACAAGATCTGTCAGCTTCCACATTAAAGAATCGAAGGGCCTGGAATCAGATATTCCGAAAGGCAAAAACACTTGGATTACAGCCAAGAATAAGTTATCCAGCTAGAATGAGCATCATCTTCCAGGGAAGAAGATGGTCATTCAATGATAAAGGAGAATTTCACCTATTTCTAATGAAAAGACCAGATCTGAACAAAAATTTTGACCTCCAAATACAGAACTCAAGAGAAGTACAAAAAGATAAAAAGGAAAGAACTCTTGAGAACTATATTTCTACTATAGGTATCCTTAAAGAATGGGGGTATAATTTGATTTTTCTTTGATAATAAAGGAAAGAAAATTAGAGGTGGAAGGGATACCATACTAAAAAAAAGGAGGGGAGGGGGAGGAGGCAAAATAAAGTAAAAATAAAGGAGGTAAAATAAGGCAAAATCTCATAAAGAGACATAGAAGATCTAATATAATTGAGGGAAAGAAGGGAGGGCGATGAGTATTGTGTAAACCTTACTCTCATTAGATTGGACTCTAAGAGAGTATATCAGACACATTTGGCTTCAAAGAAAGGACTGACCCTCCTCGTGGGAAGGTGGGAGGGAAAGGAGGAAAGGAAAGGGATAAACTAATGGAAGGATAAGGGGAAAGGTATAAAGGGGAGGGAGGGATTCTAAAGGGGGGAGGACTATTGGTGGGAGGTGGTCATCAAAAATAAAGTACTGGGGAGGGGGAGGGGAGAGAAGGGAAAGGGAAGAGAAAATCATAACTCTGGGTAAATAAAATGGCAGGGAATACAGATATAGTTATTTTAACTGCGAATGTGAATGGGATGAACTCTCCCATAAAAAGGAAGTGGGTAGCAGACTGTATTAAAAGCAAGAATCCTACAATATGTTGTTTACAAGAAACACATCTAAAACATAGAGATACATACAGAGTGAAAGTAAAGGGCTGGAGCAGAATCTTCTATGCTTCAGGTGAACAAAGAAAGGCAGGGGTAGCAATCCTTATCTCGGATCAAGTAAAAACAAAAATAGATCTAATTAAAAGAGATAAGGAAGGAAACTACATTTTACTAA
>JAJPUD010002563.1:278602-301487 GCA_023553655.1 Myrmecobius fasciatus
CCTTCTATGACACAGATATGGTGCTGATAGCTAAACCAGGTAGGGAGAAAACTGAGAAAGAAAACTATAGACCCATTTCCCTAATGAATATTGATGCAAAAATTTTAAATAAGATGCTAACAATAAGATTACAGAAAGTCATCCCCAGGATAATACACCATGACCAAGTAGGATTTATACCAGGAATGCAGGGCTAGTTCAATATTAGGAAAACTATTAGCATAATCAATTATATTAATAACCAAATTAATAAAAACCGCATGATTATCTCCATAGATGCAGAAAAAGCCTTTGATAAAATCCAACACCCATTCCTATTAAAAACACTGGAGAGTATAGGAATAAATGGACTTTTCCTTAAAATGATTAGTAGTATCTACTTAAAACCTTCAGCAAGCATCATATGTTATGGAGTCAAACTAGAACCATTCCCAATAAGATCAGGAGTGAAACAAGGCTGCCCACTGTCACCATTATTATTTAATATTGTCTTAAAAATGTTAGCTTTGGCAGTAAGAGAAGAAAAAGAGATTAAAGGAATTAGAGTAGGTAATGAGGAAACCAAATCATCACTCTTTGCAGATGACATGATGATATACTTAGAGAACTCTAAAGACTCAACTAAAAAACTACTAGAAACAATTCACAACTTTAGCAAAGTTGCAGGATACAAAATAAATCCACATAAATCATCAGCATTTTTATATATTACTAATAAAGTTCAGCAGCAAGAGATACAAAAAGAAATTCCATTCGAAATAACTGTGGATAGTATAAAATATTTGGGAATTTATTTGCCAAGGGAAAGTCAGGAACTATATGAACTAAACTACAAAACACTTTCCACACAAATAAAATCAGACCTAGTCAATTGGAAAAACTTAAAATGCTCATAGGTAGGACGAGCGAATATAATAAAAATGACAATACTACCCAAACTAATTTACTTATTTAGTGCCATACTAATCAAACTCCCAAGAAATTATCTTACAGATCTAGGAAAAATAGTAGCAAAGTTCATTTGGAAGAACAAAAGGTCAAGGATTTCAAGGGGATTAATGAAAAAAAAAGGCTGACAATGGTGGACTTCCTGTACCAGATCTAAAACTATATTACAAACAGTGGTCATCAAAACCATTTGGTACTGCATAATAAATAGAGTAGTCCATCAGTGGAATAGGATAGAATCACAAGACAAACTAGGCAATAGCTATAGCAATTTAGTCTTTGATAAACCCAAAGACCCCAGCTTCTGGGATAAGTACTCACTATTTGACAAAAACTACTGGGAAAATTGGAAACTAGTGTGGAAGAAATTAGGGCTTGACCCACATCTAACACCACATACCAAGATAAGATCTAAATGGGTTCATGATCTGGATATAAAGAGAGATACTATAAATAAATTAGAGGAATGTAATCTAGTTTACCTCTCAGACCTATGGAGATGGAATAAATTTATGTCCAAAGAAGAACTGGAACTCTTAATTGAAAACCAGATAGATAACTTTGATTATATTAAGTTGAAAAGTTTTTGTACAAACAAAACCAATGCAGTCAAGATTAGGAGGGAAGCAATAAATTGGGAAATCATCTTTACATTTAAGGGTTCTGATAAAGGTCTTATCTGTAAAATATATAGAGAATTGTCTCATATTTATAAAAATTCAAGCCATTCTCCAATCAATAAATTATCAAAGGATATGAACAGACAATTTTCAGAGGATGAAATTAAAACTATTTATAGTCATATGAAAAGGTGCTCCAAATCACTTTTGATCAGAGAAATGCAAATCAAGACAACCCTGATTTACCACTAGACACCTGTCAGATTGGCTAAAATGACAGGAAAAGTTAATGATGAATGTTGGAGGGGATGTGGGAGGCCTGGGACACTGATGCATTGTTGGTGGAGCTGTGAACGGATACAGCCATTCTGGAGAGCAATTTGGAACTATGCTCAAAAAGTTATCAAACTGTGCATACCCTTTGACCCAGCAGCATTTCTATTGGGCTTATATCCCAAAGACATCATAAAGGAAGGTTAGGGCCCCACATGTGCAAGAATGTTTGTGGCAGCCCTTTTTGTAGTGCCTAGAAACTGGAAATTGAATAGATGCCCTTAAATTGGAGAATGGCTGAATAAATTATGGTATATGAATATTATGGAATATTATTGTTCTGTAAGAAATGACCAGCAGGACAATTTCAGAGAGGCTTGGAGAGACTTGCATGAACTGATGCTGAGTGAGATGAGCAGAACCAGGAGATCATTATACATGGCAACAACAGTACTATATGACGATCAATTCTGATGGACATGGCTGTCTTCAACAATGAAATGTTTCAAACCACTTCCAATTGTTCACTGAAGAAAGCCATATACACCCAGAGAGAGGGATGTGAAATGTGGACCACAACATAGCATTCTCATACTCCTTTGATTGATGTTTGCTTACATTGTGTTTCCTTTATCTGATATATCTTTTGTGTTGATAAGATTTTTCTTGCACAACAATGATAAGTTTGGAAATATGTATACATATATTTGATTTGCCAATATTTTAACATAATTAACATATAGTGGATATCCTGCCATCTAGGGGAGGGGTGGGGAGTTGGGGGGAAAATTTGTAACAGAAACCTATGTAAGAGTTAATGTTGAAGAATTACCCACACATATGTTATGCAAATAAAATAAAAAAAAGAAACCAAGGAGGCAGTTATATAAAGAGACCATTATAGACAGAGAGAACTGACTCCCACTTTTAATGTAGATTAAATAGAATCCAAGGGATACATCTGAGGATGGATGGGTGAATGAATTAAAGGAAAAAGTATTTATTTAAGTGCTTGTTCCACTTTCATTTTGTTTTATTATCTTTACCAATGAAAATGATGCTCATACTGGGAAGAACATAGCAAAGAAAATTAATAGACAGTTGAAACCTAAGGCTAGGGAGTGCATGGTAATTTTTGTTCAGGTGTTTTTAATTCTTTGTGACCCCATTTGAAGTTTTCTTGGCAAAAATACTGGATTTCCTTCTCTAGCTCATGCTATAGATAAGGTAATTGAAACAAATAGGGTTAAGTGACATGTCCACAGTCATTCAGCTAGTAAATATCTGAGGCCTGATTTGAACTCAAGAAGATGAGTCTTCCTAACTCCAGCTCCAGCATTTTATCCACTGTTTGAGTAGAAAGTCATTACCCTCAATGAGTTGCCACAAGACTTGGAAAAATAAAATAACTCTTTTGGGATACTAAGGAATTTGTAGATATTATTAAGGAGTTGCTTTCTGTGATATTTGAAAAATTGTAGGGTTGAAAAAAGTGTCACAGAAAAGAGATGGACAAATGTTTTTGATTTTTTTAAGGAGAATGTTGATTCTTAAATCTATAGGCTAAAAGCAATCTTGGCCTTGACTCTTGGCAAAATTATAGAACACATTATTAAAAGGATAGAATGTAACCACTTAGATAAGTAAATCGTAATCAATAAATGCCAACATGGGTTCATTAAGAACAATTCATGTTAGATTAATTTCATTTCCTTTTTGATGGAGTTATTACAATAGAAAATGTGTTTAAATCAGCATTAAAAATATAAAAACATATTAAGACTTCCCTGTGGACAAAGTGGATAGATAAAGACTAATGAAATTAGGCACATTTGGAACTGGTTGAAAGACCAGATTGAAAAAGAAGGGATTAATGAATTGATAACACTCAACATGATATCTAATAGGGTATCATAAGTACTTATATTTTGTTCAACAACTTGATCAGTGACTTGAATAAAGGCATAGAAGTAATGTTTATTAAATTTATAGATGGAAACTAAAGGAGGCAGCTAGCTAGCTCAGTGGATTGAGCTCTTCAGTCAGAAGGACTTTAGTTCAAGTCTAACCTCATACACTAACTACCTTTATGACTCTTGGTAACTCAATCTCCCTTTGACTAAACAGAGAAGGGAATGACAAACCACGCCAATATGTTTGCTAAGAAAAAAGATAGTACTATCTTTGAGGTCATGAAGAACAACATAACTGAATAACAACAATAATACTCTGTATGACCAAATCAGAATGACAGATTTCAGCAGACTAGAACAATAGGTGATATGAAAAATCTTTAATTCTTTTTTTCAATTATCAAAAATTTATTTTCCCTTTTTCTTCTCTTTCCCCATTAGGAAAAGAAAAAGAAACAATCAAAACACTTGTGACATAAACAAAGTCATTCAAAACAAATTCCTGCCCTGAAACAGTCTAAAAGTATATATCTATGTCTCTTTCCTGAGTCTATCACCTTTATCTTAAGAGATAATCAACTTGTTTCATCATCATTCCTCTGAAATAGTGACAGTTCACTAGGATGATCAAAGTTCTTAAGTCTTTCAAAAACATTTGTTTATATAATGTTATTGTTTAAATTGTTTCCCTGGCTTTGCTCATTTCTCTACATCATTTTATATTAGCCCTTTTGGTTTACACTGAAGCCATTTTTTTCATCATTTCTTACAATATAACAATATTTATATGTAATAATGTATTCACTATTCCCAAAACATTGTATATAGTCACTTAGTTTTCAGTTCTTTACCACCACAAAAAGCTATTATAAATGTTTTTGTACTCATAGCATCTTCTTTTCTTTTCTAAAACCAAAAGTTTTTTTTTTGCAGTAAACAATAATCTATTTTCTTTTTCCTCTCCATTGGGGAAAAAATAAAATCTTTATAGCAAATATCTACAGTAAAGCAAAACAAATTATCACATTGGTCATGACCAAAAAGAAAATAATCTTCACCCTAGGTCCATTATATTTCTGTCAGGAGACAAGTAGTCATCATGGCTCCTCTGGAATTGTGCTTGGTCATTACACGAATCAGAATTACCAAATCCCCCAAAGTTATATATCTCCAAAATGCTATCAGCATGGAGAAAACAGTTCTCCAGGTTCTGTCCCCACCCTCAAAATATGTACTAGTTCTTACAAGTCCTTTCAGACCTCTTAAAAATATAATCCCCCATTATTTCCCATAATACAACATCATTCCATCATATTTGCATACTGAAATTCATTCATCCATTCGATAATTGATGAGCACTTCCCAGGTCTCCAGTTCTCTGAAATCACAGAAAAACTGCAAAAAAAGTCCCTTTCCACTCATTCTCCAATATCTCCAGGGCACAGGCCAAGTAATGGCCCAGTAATGCTCTGGTCATAGTTCCAAATCACTTTCCAGAATGGCTGGACCAATAATTCATAGCGCCCATGAATTGATGTGCTTATTTTCCCACAGCCACTCCTGCTTTGTGTTATCACCTTTTCCAATCTGAAGAATTTTTGTTAGAATTGTCAGAATTGATCTGTACTTCTCTATTTAGTTATTCAGAAGATTTTCTATTGAGAGCTTGGATATCTTCCTTAAAAAAAAAAAAACTGCCTGTTCATATTCTTTGACCATTTATCAATGGGAAAATGACATTTACCCCTTTAAAATTTAAATCGATTCCTTATATATCTTGGAAATAAGACTCTTATCAGAAAAAAAAAAACAAACTTCCTTGTTTTCCTTCTAACTTTAGTTGCATCTGTTTTGATTGTTCAAAAACTCCTAAATTTCATGTAATCAAAATTTGCCATTTAGTCTTCTATAATCCTCTTTATTCCTTGTTTTTTCCATGAACTTTTTCAGAGTCTGCAAATGGGTGACACAACTATAGATTTGGTCCTGGTTGGAACTCAGGTACTCAGTAGTTTAGGTTATAAATAATTCTCCTGTTAGCTAACTAACAAGCTCTGATTTAGAGTTATTCAACTTCAGCCTTTCTTCTTTTTTATGTTTGTTTTTTTTATTAAAGCTTTTTGTTTCCAAAACATATGCATGTATAATTTTTCAACATTGACCCTTGAAAACCTTGTGTTCCAAAATTTTCTCCCTCTTCTCCCAGATGGCAAGTAATTCAATATGTGTTAAACATGTGCAATTCTTCTAAATATATATATGTTACATATATATATGCAAAATACATATATATTTCTATAGTGATCATGCTGCACAAGAAAAATCAGATCAAAAAGAAAAAACTGAGAAAGAAAACAAAATGCAAGCAGACAACAACAAAAAAGAGTGAAAATTTCAGCCCTTCTTCTTAATCAGAACTCCCTGCCCTGGTAATTCAGCTGCAGGTTTCAGAATTGGTTGAATGTTGAACCTAAGAAATCACATTAATTATTGCTCACTTCTGTTTTTGCCTGAGACATGCAAATTCTTCTTGCCCTTGTCCACTAGCCCCAGGACAAGATTAAATCTGGAGCATATCAGATCTTTACTACAGTAGTTGTAGAGGATGGCTGGGCTTTGCTGCTCCCTCCTACTCCATCATCTTGTTTTATATCTAAGACAATATTTAATAGGAATAAATATAAAGTCCTACATTTTAATATTTAAGAAATCAGGCAAAAATGAAAGGGGGACACATAGATAGGCAACAATTAATAATTCGCAAGGTTAATTTTGATCAGTTTTGTGATACAATCAGCAAAAAAGCTAAGATGACTTTATGCTATGTTAGTGGAAATGTCATGATGAGAATAAGGGATATGACAGTCATGGTGGTACTCTACCATGATCAGATCACATCCAATCATATACTTAATTCTGAGCACCAGATTTTATTTTAATCTGTAGAATGCCCAGAGAGGGAAAAAAAATACAAATACTAAAAACTAAACTGGTCAAGGAACTTGAAATCATGCCATTACAGAATCAGGTGATTGAATTTGGGAGACAAATCATTTGTATTTAGGAGTCTAAATAACTGTTAAATGAAAGAGGGATTAGACTTATTTTGCTTGAGCTGAGATAACCGAAGTAGGAAATATAGGCAAAAATAGTAGAGAGGCAGATTTCAACATTATTTAAAGAAAATCTTGCTTAGAAATATCTAAAATTAGAATGAGCTTTCTTTGAATTAGTCACTTTTAGCAAACTATAGCAGAATTTATTGTGGCAGTTAAGAAAAACTTGGGGAAAAGTAGGTACCCATCAATTTGAGAATGGCATGGTATATTATTGAAATGGGATATTATTGTACCGTGAGATATGAAAACTGTTAGGAATTCAGAAAAAAAATATGAGAAGACTGATAAAACTAAACTGATCCAGAGTGTAAAGGAAAAAAAAAGCAGAAGCCAAAGAATTATGTACACAAAGATTACAATATTAAAATAGCATGAAAAAGCCACTGAAATAAGATTAGAGTAATACTGAATGTTATGATCATGGGATATAGATGATCTTTCTACTCTTAGTAGAATGGGGCAGACTATGGAGACTGAATGTTGCTTCAACTTTGGAGACATAATCACTGTAACTGGTTGATTATACTTATCTGTTTTTTTTTTTTGTTACAAGGGAGAGTTTCACATTTAGTGTAAGAAACAAAAGACACCAACAAACCCTTACAATATATATTTTTTAATGAACTACTACTTTTTTTCTTAATATTATTTTGAAAGTATTTATTCATTATGTAAAAGAATAAGGTTATCTCAAAAACTAAGATTCTATGATATTGTAGATGGAGTTCTTCTATAATTGCAAACCATCAAACAATATAATCAATAATTGGAAGTCCCCCTTACAAGGATATCTGAGAGGTGTTATCTTGGTAGACAAGATGACAAGCAACCAGAAATTCCTTTGGAAGAAGCAAATGAGAAAGAGAATTCCATAAATAATGGGTTTATTGGTAGCAAATTAGGAGAAATAGTTTTTAATATTTAATATGTGATGTATAACATCTGGTAAAGAGTACTGATGTCAGTATGACAGATGAAAAGTATTATAAAGAAACAGCCACTAAGACGATGGAGAAAACAAAGTAGAAAAGAACAGGGTTAAGCTTGATAGGAGCAGAATGCTGATGAATTTGCTGGAATGGCTCACCTGACTATCTGGGAATATTCAGTTTTGTAGAATCAAAGAGTTGATTCTCACTTGGCTTTATCTAGAGTGGAGATGGAGGCAAGGGAGTGCAAGAGGTAAACCCATCCAAATGTATTTAATGAAAAACTAAATGACCCAACTAAAGTGATGGTGAGGATTGTTACATTAGACCATTACAGAGTCACACATGCTGATCACTCTGTAACATGAGTTGGGAAAAGAAGGTAGCAATGAAATAAAAATTTTCCACACATGCAGAGTGGACATAAGTGATGTTTGTGCCAACAGGACAGTGAGGAGAGAGAAAATGCTAGCGAGCTGTGGGATCTACTAAGTGGTAAATCTGCAGTAAGGTGAAAATCAGATATCTCAACAAGCCTTGATCTGTGTAATAATTGTTTCAGATCTTTATAGGTCTTATATCTTTTCAAATCATATTCTTTGGGAAATTTCTTATCTGTAGGCATTATATCAATCCTCTTCTCAAGAAAAGGGAAATTAAGTTAGTTTTTAGCTGTTATCCTGTACCACACCCTAAACTACAAATTGAAATAATTGACCAGTGATTATGGAGAAGAAGGAAGAAAAAGAGAAAGGAATAGAATTAGTTGGATTCTCCCCCCAATCCCTTCCATGTTAGTTCTCCTCCATTTTATATGACTGGGACTTCACTTCCATTTCCAACTTACATCTATTTTTTTAAGTTCCTAGCAAATTTTCTGTTTCCTCAATGGGCTAGTTGAAACACTCCCTACCTCCTCCTCAGACCAGATGTGCATGCCTTTCTGACCAAAGTAACATTTTCACCTCTATTTCCATTTCATCTTTCTCCCTCCCTGTAGAATATGAAAAATTTGGGTCAGTTGGAAGGGCCTTTTTAAAGTTTCATTCTTAAATATAAAAGAAACTTAAACAACAGACTTATTTTTGTATCTTTCTAAATTCACTTCTTGGATTTTTCCTTCTTTGTGTTCCCATGGGAATACTGCAAGAGGTCAAAAATTTAAGTGACCTTAGGGAGAATCTGAAGCTAAATGGAAAGTAATTGACTGTCATTTGACAATATATAATAGAGGTAAGCACCTTGAAGGCAAGGACTATTTTGGTACCTAGAATGTAGTAGGAGCTTAATAATGGTGTGTTAAATGCATGCATGCAGGAATTAATGAAGGAAGGAAGGAATCTATTAGGTTATTGAGTCAAGAGCCCTCTACTAGGCAATGTGGGAATAACAGCAGAAAAAAAAGTTACAATAGATCAGCTATAATAGAGTAATACAGAAACACAAAACAAAAAATGTTTTAAAAAGAAAAGATGCAAATGAGCCCAATTTTATTGTTAGGCAAAATGGGACCTCCAGCCTTCTCAATTATTGCTTCAGTGTCATAGCAAGACAAGAAAATTGTTTGAAGCAAGGCAACCCTTTGGTGGTATCAGTGAAATGTGAGACAATGATATCTGTGAAGCCTGGTGGTTAATTGTTTGGATATAATAACTGTGGATTGCTTGGATGTGATAGACATTTAAGGAGAATCAACATGGAAGCCGGAGTCCATGCTAAAGACATTGCCAGACTACCCAAGAACTGAGCAGATCCAGAGATGGTCATCGTGTTGACACGATCACAAATCTGCTTTTTCAAGAAAGGATTCAGGGGGACAACTGTTTCAAAGTCTTATACACTGGGCAGGGAGATTTTCCATCACTAATTATTTTATCAGAGTGGAATTTGGATGAGATCAGAAATTTCCTGGGGAAAGAATGGGGGTTGGGGTGGGAAGTGGGGAGGAGATGGAGAGAAGGGAGGGCAAGTAAGATAGCTTCCAAATTCTGGAGGCTAAAAGGAGGAAAATGTGTATTGGAAGAGATGAAGACTCTCATCTCTTTCCAAAAGCTGGCTCCTTATTCAGTTAGTCAGCATTATTGAGCATTTATTAAGTACCTATGATGTCCTGGGCACTGTGCTAACTATTGGGGATACAGAGAAAGGGAAAAGACAGTCCTTGCTTTCAAGGAGCTTACAGTCTAATGGGGAGAGATACGAAATTAAAATAATTATATGCAAATAAGATAATTGAAAAAGAGAAGGTACCATCTTTAAGAAAGATCAAGAGACTGGCAGCCAGCATTATTCCATTTTCCATGACAACTAGACAAATGGCTTCTCATTCCTTTTAAGAAACCTCAGGTATGCAACCTGCAGTTAGGAATGGAAGCAGTTGGACTAAACTGATACTCAGGACCATGGACCAAAATAAGCTGAATTGTGTGGTTTAGCTAGCTAGCAACAATTAGGTCCTGCCAAAGGCACTTATCTAAACTTATCTAAAAGCAGAAGAGAAGGATCATACAGACATCCAGGAATTGGGATGCATCCTTTGGACAAACATCTCCTGGATGATGTAAATAATCTTATATGCAACATCACTTTCACATAAAGATAGGCTGCAGATCATTAACCTTGCCTTCCCTTCATGTGCCCTCAAATGTCTTCAAAAATAGATTCTGGTTATATTGTAGGAGTGGTTTGTTTTGTTTTTGATCCTTACCTGTGATTTCATCAAACTAAGGAATTCTTTCTGCCATTGGGATTTGATTATATATGATTCCTCTGTAGCTTATTTTACGGGCATAATAATAGAGAGTTGCTTAGTTTTAGGGCATTGTGAAAGGAAGGAAGGGGGGAAGGGAGGAGGGAAGGAAAGGAGGAAAGAAGGAAGGAAGGAAAGAAGGGAAAAGGGAAGGAAGGAAAGAAGGGAAAAGGGAAGGAAGGGAAGGAGGAAGAATGGAGGAGAAAGGAAGGAAAAGAGGAAAGAAAGGAGGGAGGAAGAAAAAGAGGAAGGAAAGAAATGGGAAGGAAGAAAGGAAGGAAGAGAAGGAAAGAAGGAGCGAGAGAGGGAAGAAAAGAAGAAAATAAGTATTTACTAAATGACTACTATGTGACATAAACTATGCTAAGATCTTATTTGATCTTGATAAGTTCGAGAGATATTCCAATTTTATAGTTGAAAAAAAAACTGAGGCATATAAAGACTAAATGGCTTTTTTTAAAGTCACATAGCCACTATGCATCAAAAACTTGAATCCAAGTTTTCTTGATTTAAGGCCAGTTCTCTATCCACTACATTATTCTGTCTTATTCAGATATATAGAATAAATAATTATATGGGAGGTCCCTGGGCCTGTGATGCATTAACTCTTGTCAAAAGATATTTAAGGGAGAGACTATAACACGAATAACGGCATTTCATGTTTTATCAAGTCCAGGATTAAAGCAAATCCATGCAGTGAAATTTAATGAATCACAGATAGCATCACATAAGGATGATTAAGGTTAGATCAGATTGAGGGATTGAGACTCTTGAATTCTAACCCAAAGATTGTATCAGGAAGGTAATGGGGTATCTAGGGCAGATTGATGCTTTTGGTATTAGCATATAGTTTTACTCAAACTTTCATTGCTATTGTCTACTGGGAAGTTATCTGAGAGACAATTAATAACAGTTCACAAAATGTCTGCAGAAATTAAGGGCTATGAACAAGTTGCACAATTGCCACTTATCAGATAGGGCAGAAGGGAATAGAATACTCTTCTAAGAGTCAATCAATCAACATTTATTAAGCACCTACTATATGCTAGGCTGTATGTTAAGCACTGGAATTGAGAGTTATGTTCTAATCTCAGTTCTATAACTTGGCCATCTTTTTGTACTACTTGCCTCCTGTGTCCTCAAAATATAGTTACTCAATAGATTGGATAAGTTTTGAAAAGATCTAATTCTTCGCAAAAATCTGTTTTTTTTTTTTTCATCGCTAGATCTTGGGCAAGTCATGTGTACCAATTCTCTAAACCTATAAAAATTAGGTTGTGCAAAATGATCTCTAAAATTTCTCCCAACTTTCCCAGTCTGTGTTTTAAAGATCATTCTGCATAACATAGTGATTTAAAATCAGGGACAAAACAAAAATTAGTTACCATGGAATACTGTGACTCTAACCTGGGATATCTAGGTTCTCAATCCAATTTTATAATAAAAAACCTATATATACATATGTATCATGTATATGCATATTATACATTCACCCACACACATACACATGATTGTGACCTTGAGAAAAAAATCCCTTTTCCCTCGTGGGTCATGAGTAAAATGAGATGGTTGAACCTAACAATTTCTAAGTTCCCTTTAAGCTCTAATATTTTATGACTGATTTGTTTTTACTAGAAATTTACTAATGAGTAGACTGGATTAATGGAAATGAGCAGTATTTGCCTCTTTCCCTCCCTCTCTCTCTTCTTCCTTCTCTCCCTCTCTCCCTCCTTCCCTCCCTCTCCCCCCTACCCCTTTCTCTCCCTTCCTCATTCCTTCCAATTCCACCTCTTCCTTCTTGGTATGTGCCTATTTGTCTTTCTCTTGCTCTCAGTCTTGCTCTCTGTGTGTCTGTATGTCCTTCTCTATTGATTTCTCTGCTTCTGTCTCCCTTGATCTTTGTCACTCTGTCTTTATCTTATACTCTATAATTATCTCTGCTGTTCTTGCTCTCACTTTTGTGACTCTGTGTCTGTTTTTCTCCCTCACTTTGTTATTTTTTTTCTGTGTGTTAGTCTCTCTTGCTCTCACTCAGTTGTCTGTCTCTCTTGCTCTCTGTATCTTTGTCTGTTTGTCTCTCTAGTTTTTGCTCTGTGTATGTGTTTCTCTCTGCATGTGTCTCAATCTCTCTCCTTTTCCCCCTATAATTTTTCCCATATATATGTGTGTGTGTGTATATATATACACATATATATACACACACATATATATATGTATATATATATATATATATATATAACTTTTCCAGGATCCTGTTTTTTTTTCATAGATTTGGTTGTTTTTAGAGCTTTTAGAGGAAAAGAACAATTTGTATCGTCCAAACTCTCTACTATAATTTCATGAACAGGTTGGGCTTAATAAATACCAAAGTAAATCTTCACTTATTCCTAGCAACAGTGAAGCAGGAAAACATAGAAAAAAGTAATCCACATTTAGTTTTCCATATTAAATTTTAGCTATAGTTATTACCTTCTCCTGCCAAGTCTATGTTTAAAGTTAATTTAAACTGACATTTCACTTTTACCTTCTCTTTCTTCCCTGACCCATTATTTGGAAGACATCATGTTTGGTGCAGGGATTTTGGTCAGGTAGAGGTTAATGATTTGGGACCAAGATATCTGGCCATGTTAAGGAGTAGGGAAAAAATATTGAATGTAGCAAACAGCAAAGCAGTAACCCCAATTAGAGTTCAAAATGCAAGCTGGAAAAAGTGTGAATGGGATATACCATTCACCTAAGGATTCACCCAAGAATGGACTACATAATCAGAAGAAGGTTACCATGCCAAATACAGACTGAAGAAAATAGGAGTAGTTAGCTTAAGGAGCACATTTAAGTGAAGAGAAGGGCATGACCTTTTTTTATTTGTGAGAGGGTTTTGCTTAGCCTGAGAAGGGCAAAATTTGGAGTTAATGGGTGAAAATTGTAGAGGTGTAGATTTGTGATTGATACTTGGAAAAACTCCCCAGCAAACAGTGATCTCCAAAAAGGGGATGCATTACTTCAGGAACCCAATTTTCCTTATCATTGGTGGCTTTAAAAGAGAGACAACTGTTGAGAGATGGGTTGGATTAGTTGATTCTCTAGGTTTTGGTCTGAGGATGCCTTTACACTCTTTAAAGGTTTTTTTTTTAAATATTTTACTTTTTCTAATTATATATAAAAACAAATTTTAACATTTATTTTTTTTTAAAAATTGAGTTCCAAATTCTCTCCTTTCTAGTGCCTCCCCCCTCCTTGAGAAGGCAAGCAGTTTGATATATATGTGCTGTCATGCAGACCATATTTCTATATTAGTCATATTGTAAGACAAAACAGATCTAAAATCTAAGAAAAATTTAAAAGTACAAAACAAGTTTCCATATGCATTCAGACTCCATAGGTTGTTTTTCTGGAGTTAGATAGCACTTTTTATCATAATTATTTTGGATCATTGTATTGCTGAGGATAGCTAAGTCATTGGTCAAGATTACAATATTGTTGTTACTATGTATAATATTCTCTTGACTCTGCCCATTTTACTTTGCATTGGTTCATGTAACTCTATCCAGGTTTCTTTGAAAGCATCCTACTAATCATTTCTTATAGAATACAACAGTATTCTGATATAATCATATTCCTCAACTTGTTAATCTATTCCCCAATTGATGGGCATCCCCTCAATTTCTAATTCTTTGTGAACACAAAAACTGCTGTAAATAATTTTTGTACAAATATAGCTTTTTTTCTTTTTAAGAAAATGTCTTTGGGATACAGAGGTAGGAACGGCATTGTGAGGTCAAAGGATATATACAATTTAATAGCCTTTGGGATATAGCTCTAAATTGCTCTCCAAAATTTTGGATCAGTTCATAGTTCCATCAACAGTACATTAATGTTCCAATTTTTCCACATCCCCACCAGCTTTTACCATTTTTCTCTTCTCTCACATTAGTTAATCTGATAGGTATGAAGAGATGTCTCACAGTTGTTTTAATTTGCTTTTTTCTAATCAATACTGATATAGAGAATTTTTTTTCATGTCTATAGGTAACTTTGATTTTTTTGTTCTGAAAACTTCCTGCTAAATCCTTTGACCATTTATCCACTGGGGAATTACTTGTATTTTTATAAATTCAATGTAATTCTCTATATATTTGAGAAATGAGGTACTTATCAAAGTTGCAGTAAAAATTATCCTCCCAATTTTTGCTTTCTTTCTAATCTTGGCCACATTGTTTTTGTTTTACAAAATGTTCACACCTGAACATTCTTTTTTTTTTTATTAAAGCTTTTTATTTACAGAACATGAGTGATTTTTCTACATTGAGCTTTGCTAAACTTTTTTTTGTTCCAAGCTTTTCCCCTCTTCCCCCCACCCCCACCCCTACATGACAGGTAATCTAATACATGATAAATATGATAAATTATATGACAAATCCAATATATGTATACATATCTATAGTTATTTTACTGCACAAGAAAAACCAGATCTAGAAAGAGAAAAAAAAACCTAAGAAGGAAAACAAAATGCATGGAAATATTCACAGAAAGCGTTAAAATGCTGTGTTGTGGTCCACACTCAGTTCCCACAGGCCTCTCTCTGTATGTATATGACTATCTTCATCGCTGAACAATAGGAACTGGTTTGAATCACATCATTGTTGAAGAGTACCATGTCCATCAGAATTGATCATTGTACAGTCTTGTTGCTGTGTATAATGTTCTCCTGGTTCTGCTGCTTTCACTCAACATCAGTCCATGCAAGTCTCTCCAGGCCTCTCTGAAATCGTCCTGCTGGTCGTTTCTTACAGAATAATAATATTCCATAACATTCATATACCATAATTTATTCAACATTCTCCAATTGATGGGCATCCATTCAGTTTCCAGTTTCTAGCCACTACAAAAAGGGCTGCCACAAACATTCTTGCACATGTAGGGCCCTTTCTTTCCTTTAATATCTCTTTGGGATATAGGAACAATAGAAACACTGCTGGGTCAAAGGGTATGCACAGTTTGGTCACTTTTTGAGCTTAGTTCCAAATTGCTCTCCAGAATGGCTGGATCCATTCACCATTCCACCAACAATGTGTCAGTGTCCCAGTTGTCCCACATCCCCTCCAACATTCATCATTATCTTTTCCTGTCATTTTAGCCAATCTGACACTTGAACATTGTTAAAATTTATTGAAAACTTTAAAGAGCTTTTATTTATGTGAGTCATATTTACTATATTAGAAAGCACAATGTCTCAGCATCATTATGAAAATTATTTGATTTTGTGGATCTCTCAAAAAGTTCCTCTGCACTACCAGGAGTCCCTGTAGTATGGTTTTGAGAACCACTGGACTAGGTTATTTCCATATTGTCTTCCAGTTCTAAGAAGTTCATATCTGGGGATGAAAAACAAGAGAGCTCAAAGGTACAAGGATAGTTTACTATAGTCATAAAGAACTTTTGGGAGTCAAGCCTTTCTTTTCTTCCCTTTGGAAATACACTGTAAATGACAAGAAGATGGAAAATAAAGAGGGAAGAGGAAAACCTATAGACTGTTATGGGCAAGCAGCTTGCTCCTGGTCTTCTAGAGATCACTAAAAAGAAGCAGTTCCCCAGATATCTGGATTTGGAGATCCCAGATCGGTTACTTGAAATTATTTGGGTAATTTTATCTTTATAGGCCTTAGTTTAGCTTAGTCCTAGGTAAAATTCCACTTTCTGGGGGAAACTTTTCCCCCATTTTTCTGAATTCTATTGCTTTCCCTCTGTTGGTTAGTTCCTATTTATTCTTGTTTGTTTGCATTGAATTGCCAGCTTCTCAAGGGCAAGATCTATCTTTTTACATTTTTTTGTATTCCCATTGCTTAGTACAGTGCCTGGCACTTAGTGAAAGCTTAATGAATGCTTGTTTACTGACTGACTAGATGATTTAGGGTTGAATTAGATGGTCTGTTAGGCTTCTGTCACCTCAAAATCTAAGATCCGTGATCCAACTTTCCTTCCTCATGTGTGGCTGAAATGGAAAACTGGTGAGCCTCATGAATGTCTGTCTAATTACAAGCAGTAATTAGGCTGGCAATTAGTGGAGTCAGGCTCACAGTGAACAGCTACCAAATTTTCCAGCAGAGAGGCCAATGATCATCAGTATGCTTGCTCCCTTGGGCTCCTGAGCAGGAATTCTGATGGATTAATCAAAGGTGTTTTTCTTCATCTTAGCTTGCAGCCAGTGTAAGAGCTCCTAGTCAGTCCCACTTTTGCAAGGACGGGCAGGAAGTTACTCTCACCTGGCTGATTAGGGAAGGAATGATATCAGCTAGAAACAGCTGTTCCCAATCTCATGATTCCTATGACTAAGGAACTCCTAAAATCAAGAGTGATCTTTCCTCAAAACTGTAATCTTTGGAGGAAGGGCTAAAAGGTGAAGAGGGAAATGAAAATGAAATGAAAATGAAAAAAAAGTTCCCTCACTTTTATTTTAGTTCACAAATGAGGCTTCCACCCTAATAGAGCTAAATTGCTTCCCATTTACTGAATGTAATTTGCAAATGCCTTGCCTGTGCTCTTATACCTGGAATAGAATCCTCAGCAAATGGACATGCATCATCTTTCCTTTTGAAGACCCACTTTATTAATTTGTGTTTTATCTAATTTTTTTAATATCTTCTGTTATTTGCAGTCACATTCGTTTCTAGACAGACTCAACCCCAACTACTCAGCAAATCAGCCCTTTTTACAAAGAAGAAAAAAAATAGTTCAGCAAAATTAACCAACTCATGAATTACATATCACACAATATATGAAATATTCAGTACTTGTGTACTCTTAGCTCTTAAAAATAACAATTAAATAATAATGAGTATTTATATAATACTTTAAGGTTTGAAAAGCACTATAATTTTATTATCTTTGTAACACCTCTGTGAGGTAGGTGCCATTATTATCTACATTTACAGGTCAGAAAAATGATGCTATGAGAGTTTAAATGACTTGTCCACAATCACATAGATATTTAGTATCTGAAGTAAGATTTGAACTGGGTTCTTCCTGATTCCAAGTTTTATGGTCTAATTACTGTGCTACATGTCTACATTCTTTAGTTTAGGAAGTGTACAGCATTTTCTAACTTTTCTCTAGGGTAAAATATATTCATAATAATTACACAGCATTCATCCATTTGTGTATATTTGTATATGTGCATATGTGTATTTTATTGTTCTTTCTGTTTACATTTTGGAAATCACTGAATATATTAGGTATGTCATATATTATAATTTTCTTGGTTCTGCTAAGCTTACCTCTGCAACAGTTATGTAAGTCATCCATATTTCTTAAGAGTGTTTTATATTCATTGTTTCTTATATTAATCAAGACAGTCCTATTTAGGGGCAGCTAGGTGGCGCAGTGGTTAGAGCACCAACCCTGAAATCAGGATGGACCTAAGTTCAAATCTGGTCTCAGACACTTCCTAGCTGTGTGACCCTGGGCAAGTCACTTAACCCCAATTGCCTCAGCAAAAAGAAAAAAAAAAGACAGTCCTATTTATTCAGTAGATCACTAACTGATGGGCACTTGTTTTATTTATAGTTCTTTGATCCAATTTTTAAAAATTGCCACTATGAATATTTTCATCTCTTTGTGTTCTATGACTAGCAATGGGATTTGTTGATCAAAGGGGTATAACACTGAAATTACTTTGGGGGTATAATTCCATCCATTTTAGGCTTGAATAAGAGTGAATGATGAAACTGAGAGTACTAAGTTTCTGAAGGACCAAAGCTCATCCATGTCTACCTACTTCCTATAATGGCCTGAAAAGCATAATGGCCAACTTTCAATGACCTCCCTAGTTGTGTTCTTCCCCTATTACCTCTGATCCCTGTCAAAACATTTTTGAATCCCGGGTATTTTAAGTTAGGTCTTAGTCCTTTCTTTGGTCAAATTAAAAATATTATAATAAGGTCATTTTTAAAAAATGCATTTCAGAAGAGAACAAAATAAAACCTTACAAGAAAGCAAAGAAAAAATGGACAGTTATGAACATAAAGTTTTCTATTATCATATATGCTTTCTTGAAATGCAAATTTGTTACAAATTCTGAATCCTCCCTGATGTTCTGTTGAGCACATGATATTTTTTTTATTTTTCTGTTTTTTCCATATTTGGCATTAACTTTTAAATAAATTTAAAAAAATTAAAACTGCATTACAAAATATCTGTATTTTATGATATCCCTTCAAAGTACCTAAATTGATGTTATGGGCAAAAATAAGTTTTCCCTAGGCTAAACATTCTCAATTCCTTAAAGTGATCATTGTGTGACAATTTCTTGTCCCCTCACTTTTCTGATGACCTTCCTCTGGACTTGCTTAACCTTGCCTATACCCTTCCTTAGAACCAGATCTAAACACAATACTGTAGATGTGATCTAAGCAGACCTCTAATGAGACCTCTTTTCAAAACCCTTTCTGAAGTCCTTGTCTAAGTCATTTCCCTGAACCATCAAGTCTGATGACTCTTTCAGAAGAGGAAATGAAATTCATATAACTTGCAATCCATTCTTAATGAGCCTATTGCGGTTCTTAGTGATCATTTTTTTAATATATCCTCAGATTTATCATCATCATCATCATCATTAATCCTGGGATTTAAATCACTGAATTATAGACTTTAAATCTAGAAGGAATCAGAATCAAATTCACTGACCTCTGTTTCAAAGAATCTATGCTATTTTTGATAGTTGAAACTACCCTCGCCCATCACCAGTCCTGTTGGAACAGTTCCATCCCACCCAATGTTCCACAACTTGACAACCCTAAGTTTCAGGGATAAGCTTGTAAGTATCTGAGGCTGAATTTAAACTTAGGTCTTTTAACTCTGGTCCCAGTGCTTTACCTTATGAGCTTACCAGCTGTCACCTTGTCCTCCACAATTAGTAGGTTTCCTATGGTCCTTCTATTTTCTCCTCCCTCCAAAAAAAAAAAAGCTAAATTGACTTTTCTGAGTCTTGATTTTCTCTTTTATTGAATTGAGGATTAATAAAATTTGTATTATCTGCCTCATTAAAGTTTAGTGAATTAAGTTCTTTGTAAAGCTTAAAATTCTAAGTAATCCTTATTCTTTACTTAAGAGTTTCTAAACTTTTTTCTATCAAGGATTCTTTAAGCAATCTGGTGGGATATCTTCTTAGAATAATATTCCCAATAAATTAAATAAAATACATATATTAGAAATAAGACTGATTATATTGAAATGTTATCAAAGTACTTAAAAAAATAAAAAGTTCACCATCTCCTAATTAAAAATTCCTGCTTTAGCATTTCTGTTTCCTCAACTCCACCCTATCACTCTAATTAGATTGCAAGTTTTGTTTTGTCTTTTTTTTCCAGTGACAGAGACCAACTCTTAAAATTCTTTTGTATTCTCTCATAGTGCTCTGCACTTATTAACTAGTTAGCTACTAATTAGTCAGAGAATTTCTTCATAATTGGATACCATGCTCTGTGCCATCCTGAAATGCAGCCCCCTCTTATGCAGAAGGCAGCAGCTGGTCAGCAGTCCATAAGAACACTGCATCCTGCCAAGAGGACCATAAGCCAGGAGCACCTCAGGCAGGTGAGGAGGGAGGGCATGGGGAGCTAGGAAGATTCTAATTACCTAAACTGGCAAGGAGCCAGACCACCAGGATGAACCACTCTCTTCTTCAAAATGTTGGTTAAATTGGAGGAAGCCTCAAGTAATCTTCATCTGTCTATTTTACCTCAGGAGGCATCAGGGATCCTGCCATCCTACAGTCCTCCCCTTTTCTCTATTTCCTTTCCCCAAAGGCTGCCTTTTCCAAGGGTTCACAGGAATAAGGAAGGGGTACACACACACACACAAAGAAAGACTATGGAATGGTGAAGTCTGAGGGTAGGAAAAAGTATTTAGGATACTTGGATATCAATATTCTCTGATGCAGACATCATGGAGATCATTTAGTTATCACTATTGTAAAATAATCATGACAATAATGATACTAATGTTCACTGGGGAAGCATCTATCCCCATGCCTTAAACATTGTGGGTCCTTAAGAAATGCCTTTAGGATGAAATAACAATTCCTATTTGACTTTTAAATCTCTTCTTCTCATTTTTGTAGACTTCACATACATAGCTCCCTCTTTATGCTCTACAATTTCAGCTACATTAATAGAAACTCCCTCTGTTGTCCCCCACACAAGTCCTTCCATGTTTTCTTTCTGCTTTTGCCCTGATTGTCCACAGTGACTGGAATGGACTCCTTTTACTTCTGTCTCCAATCCCTTCACTAAATGGTAGCAGCCTCTCCCTTCCCAGTGACCTTTTATTCATTCTGAATCTATTCTGAATATATTTATCTAAATGTTCATTTTTCCTTCCCTATTAGAATATAATCTTTATGACTGTTCAACTTTATTTTTTCATCTGCCAGGCCAGCACAATCCCTAGCATTAAATGTGTATGTTTGTGTGCTAAGCAAACACACACAGAGACATATATATACACATATATACATACATATGTGTGTATTTATATGTGTACATGTGTATATATAAATATGTATATATGTAGTATATATACTATATATGTATATATATATAGATAGATATAGTTACTGATTATTGATTGGAAGGGGAAGGGGAAACAGAAAAGAATAAGCATTTATGTAGAACTTATGTGCTAGGTACTATCCTAAGTGCTTTTTACAAATATTATCTCATGTGTTCCTTGCAACAACCCTGGCAGATGGGTATTATTATCATATTCATTTACAGATAAGGAAATTGTAGGATTAAGTGATTTGCCTATGAATACATAGTCTGAGGCTGGATGTGAAATCAGACCTTCTTGACTCAGACCTTACTGTGCAACCAAACTCCCATTAATCACAGCTAGTAGAAAGGGCTGAACCTGGAAATATCTGTAAAATAGGGTTATTGTGAGGATCAAATGAGATAATATTTGTTAAGTTCTTTGCAAGTTGTAAAGTGCTACAGGATATTTTTATTATTAGTTCTAGTCCTGGATTTACCAATGGCTAGCTGTGGGACAGAGAGAGAGAGCCACAGAGTGTCTTAATAGAATTTACAGAAGCAAAGGAGAAATAAACCTCAGGTTTATCTAACCCAATCATTCATTGCCTCACAGTGAGGAAAATGAGAATCAGAGAGTTACTTAGCCAAGGTCACACAGATTATAAAAATAGATCAAAGAATTAAGCTCAAATTCTCTGATTTCGAATCCAGTGCTCTCACAGCTCACTACATTACACTATCTCATCTATAAAATGAAGAGAGTTGGACTCTGTAACCTCTAAGGTCCTATTGATGTATGGAGTATCTTCCCAGATATTATCTGATGGGATTTTCCCAACCACCCTGTGAGGTAGGTAGGTATTATTCTCCCCACATTACTGAAGAGACATCAGTGTATATCAGTGTGTGGTAACTCCTAATGATGATATTTGAGATTCATCATTGTGCTAAGACATAAATGCATAAGTGATGGGAGCATTTGGGGAGAAATCAGTTTGAAGGACTTGTATAGGCAATCAAGCCCCAATCCCCTTCAAAGGCTAGAAGATATGCATAAGCCAACAGTGAACACATCACTGGTAACCATCCAACTGCTTATAAATATGTGAAAGTCAGCATGGCTTTAGGCAATGCAGAGGTTGCAGTTTTCATTTTTTTCAAACCAAGAAGGCTGTATACAATCCAGCTTTACTAACTTAGATGAACAAAGAGTAAATCTTGTCTTAATGAAAAGACTCAATTTCAGAATTCTCTTTTCAGAAATATGTTTTTCATAATATTCAGAGTACAGACAGTAACTTCAAAGAGCCCTCATCTTAAGATTTTACATAGATTCCTATTAATTTCATCTAGTTTGATTCAATTTTGTAAACATTTAGTAGGCACCTGCTGTATGCATCCAACTGCTTATAAATATGTGAAAGTCAGCATAGCTTTAGGCACTGCAGAGGTTGCAGTTTTCATTTTTTCCAAACCAAGAAGGCTGTATACAATCTAGCTTCACTAACTTAGATGAACAAAGAGTATATCTTGTCTTAATGAAAAGACTCAATTTCAGAATTCTCTTTTCAGAAATATGTTTTTCATAATATTCAGAGTACAGACAGTAACTTCAAAGAGCCCTCATCTTAAGATTTTACATAGATTCCTATTAATTTCATCTAGTTTGATTCAATTTTGTAAACATTTAGTAGGCACCTGCTGTATGCATCCAACTGCTTATAAATATGTGAAAGTCAGCATAGCTTTAGGCACTGCAGAGGTTGCAGTTTTCATTTTTTCCAAACCAAGAAGGCTGTATA
>JAJPUD010002564.1:0-21926 GCA_023553655.1 Myrmecobius fasciatus
CTTCTTCTTCTTCTTCTTCTTCTTCTTCTTCTTCTTCTTCTTCTTCTTCTTCTTCTTCTTCTTCTTCTTCTCCTTCTTCTCCTTCTTCTCCTTCTTCTCCTTCTTCTCCTTCTTCTCCTTCTTCTTCTTCTTTTACCAAGAGGGTCAAAGATTAGGAAATGTCTGCAAGATCTAGGTAGTTGCAGACAAACATTCAACCTAGACCCTGAATGAATGACTAGAGAAAAGACAAGGAGATAGGATCTAACAAGGAATGAGCATCTTACAACATCTGACTATGGTCTCTCAGTAGTGTTTCTATGTAGCAGAAATAAGAAGAACTACCTCTGACATAGTAATCACTGACATAGTAAGCACTATGCCAACCAATTATCATCTCATTTTATTTTCACAACAACCCTGCAAGGTAGGTTCTAGTATTATGCCCATTTTACAAATGAGGAAACTGAGGTAGACAGAAATTAGGTGCCTTGTTCTGGGTCACATAGCTAATAAGTGTCTGAATTTAGATTTAAATTCAGATCTCCACTGAATAAAAGTTTGAACAACTGGGAATAAGGGCCTCCAAACAGTTGAGGCAAAGAAAGGGTATTTTTAACCATGCCATGTATGTCAATCCATCATTATAGGCTTCAATTAAGCATATGCTTAATTAAAAGGTTCATTCTTCTCTGAGTCTGAGAATTGTAGGATCATAGATTTAAACATGATCCTAGATAGGACCATTGTACAGATGGAGAAATTGAGGTCCATAGAGGGTAAATAACTTGTCCAATGTCAGGTGGTAAAACAGTTGGTCAATAAAACTGGAATCAAGAATCTTGATTGTCCGAGTGGCTGAGAACTCCATAATAATAATCTCCTTCCCCTTCAAAACATATCTGCGGGTATATCCAAGTACCCATATCATTGGATCATAGTTTGACTCTTCATTTTAAAAGGGGACATGGCAACCCACAAAGAACAAATTAGAATAGGTTGTTGAGGGAATGGTTTTCTTAAAGAATAGTAAACATAAAGAGATAATCTGACTTTTGTTCTTAATTAGGGCTGTCATTTCTTAGCTGTTATGTTGATCAAAATGAAAAAAGGCAAGGAATATATTTTAAAAATCCCATATTAAATCATAATATTATTAAATTCTAGCAAGAAGAGACCACAGAGTTCATATATCTTAACCTCCTATGTTATAGGTAAGTATACCGAGGTTGAGGAGGTTAAGGAATTCCCTATATTCATGCAGCTGGCAAATGTCCAAAGAGAGATTTGAACTCAGGTTTTTTGACATACTGATTCAAGGGTTCTTTTCACTAAGCCACACTGATATTTTATAATTTTCTTTAAAATGTGTCTCAGGAGATACACATGACCCCATACCTGAAGACACATAGCTAGATTTATTTTCTTTGACACACCCCTTCTGTGCCCAATCTTGATCTGGTTTTGGTTGCATTCTAATCTTGAGACTAAATGGAAAATTGAGCAAGAGGAGAAACTGAAAATGATGTTTAGAAAAGAGAACTTTTTAGTGCATAATGAAGTTGAAGCAGGAGAAATGCTTTGATATAAAAGGATAATTTTCAAATGCATAGCAAAATGGTAAATTTTGTTGTATCTCATTCTTCCACTTCACCCCAATCCTTTCAATAAGTTATTTGCTATAACTTTCTTCATGTTGTAGAGTAGGAAAAAATGCTAGAGTTAGGAGTTTCAAGACCTCAATTTGAGTCCTGGCTCTGCTGCTAACTCGCTAAGTAGCTTTGGGAAAGACCCAAACTTCTCAGTCTGTCTTCCTGTGTATAAAATGGGAATAATAATATTTGCCCAAGAAATAGAATATGTTCATGGTAGATATACAGCTTTGAATCCAGAAAGAAACTGTGTAATCCTGAATAGGTTACTTAACTTCCAGGTGTTTTAGAAAAGTCTCTCTGAGTATAAAATGCAGAGAATGGATGCTTCTGCATTAGTAGAGTTTCCATATAGTTTCTATAGTGAAATAGCAGCTCTAGTACTCTAGTTCCCTAAATTTGTCTCTACTATTTGTATTCCTTCCTTGGAAGGATTGTTCACACCTAGAGTACTACAAAAACACAAGATATTCAGAATAAATGAGATAATGGATATAAGGCATATTGCAAACATTTAAGTACAGGCTAAAATGTTTCTCTCAATTTTTAGCTTGAGAGTCCTTGTAACATATTAAGGAATAGAACAGAATAGAAGTTAGCAATGTCCTAGGCAGGAATCAGTGTTTGAGATGAATATCCCAAAGAAGCTCATTTGGAGAGATGACTTTGGAAGCAGACATCAGCATTGGGATCAGCATGACATGCCCTTAGTGCATTGCATCATTAAGATCCTATGTTTTACATTAGATTGAGATTCCATTTCATTGTAAGTACTTTGAGGGCAAGGACTATCTCCTTTTGTGTCTCTGATACTTTACACAATGCCTGACACATAGTAGGCCCTTAACAAATGTTTTATTTAGTGAATAATCTACAAAGCATGATTACCAATGTAAAAGTATTTAAAGTATATTTAAATTTATAGAGTATAATTTAAAAGTATTAATTTAATTTAAAACTATAGGGGCAGCTAGGTAGTACAGTGGTTAGAATGCCATGTTTAGAGTAAAGAAAACTATCTTCATGAATTCATATTTGGCCTCAGATGCTTACTAGCTGTGTGACCCTGGGCAAGTAATTTAATCCTGTTTGCCTTAGTTTTCCTCATCTGTAAAATAAGCTGGAGAAGGAAATAGTATTTTAGCCAAGAAAACCCTAAATGGGGTCATAAAAAGTGGGGCATGACTGAAACTACAGAGCAAAAAAAGTACAAAACAAGCATTATTTTAATGTAATGAGCTACCCTTTTAGGGTGTTATACAAATTTAGGTCATTAGTTGAATCATAAATTGAGACTTTGAAGTGATCTTAGAGGACGTCCACTTCAACCCCTACATGTAACAGTCAGCAAAAGTAATGTACAGAGAAAATAAGTAATTTACTGAAGAATACATACATAATAGCTTTCCTAGCAAAGGCTACCTTTATCCTCTGATATAAAATCCAACCTGTGTTCAATATCTCAAGTGTTACTTTGACCTGTAGTGGCTTTGACTTTAGACTCAATCAGTTGTGTTTGCATTAGGCTTGGTGTACTAGTTCTTTGATTCAGTAATTTCACCACTTTAGTAAAGTACTCAAATCCCAAGGATCCTTCATATTTTGGTACTGAGAGCCTGGATCAGCTCCATATGCCAAAGCTGAGCAGTTTTCTTCCTTCTGGGTCCCATGACAAACACACTTGATTTCCTCTGAATTTAGTGAAATGAACTAATTAGTCAAGGGAGAACTTTTCTGGAATAATATGACAGTAGCTGCCTGTTTTGATTGGCCAGAAGCCTTCCCTTGTAACAGAATCTGTTGTAACCTTATAGCTAGTGATAGACAGGGATGATTTCCCTCCAGGATCATTATATGCTTCTCAATGTTTATTTTATATATATGTATGCAAAACTGAAACTTATGGGATGGTTATCTCACTCTGGCATGTGATCTCAGGGAGCATAGTGTGATAAGTTGTTGAAAAATCTTTGCCTTACTTTTCATTTTCCCTAGCTTTTTTTTTTTTTTTGAGATGAGGGAAAAGAAGAAAAAGGGTCAGGAGAGTAATTCTTAGAGGAGTTATCCAATGGATTAGGATCTATTTTCCAATAAGGATCAGAACATAACTGCCACATTTTATGGTTGTTTTAAATGTTGATATGTTTTTAAAAACACTGGATTTTCTCTCTAGTCAAAAACATGGTTTTTGTTTAATATGCATTTACTCCCAATAGAGAAACTGGAAAGAGCAAATGTGGTATGTGAATAAGGAGCTGGCCCTCAAGCCAGGAAGCACTCAGATCAAGCATTGTCTTTGAAACTTACTGTGTGACCTTGGATGAGTCATCTAGCTTCTCAGTGCCCATAGGAACTCTAAAATTATAATTTATAGACCATGCAATTGTATGTTCTCAGAGAGACTGATTGAAAAAAAAAAGATGCATTTTATTGTCTATTATGTGGCAGGTACCAATGGGGGTCGAGGTATTAATGTAATGAATAACACACTCTTTATTTGGAAGGCTTTTAACATTGTAATAAGTAAAAGTTGATTTAATGTAGATTCTTGCATGTTTGAGTTAACAATACTATGAACAAAATGTTGAAAAATTATCATCTAATTACTTTATTTCTTAAATCATATCTGAACAATAACCCCATGATGTGATGTGATGTGAATCCTTTAAGAAAAACCACTAGTTAGCAATAACCTGTGGATGTCAGTGGTCTCCAGAAGAGGAAGTAGTTAAGGGAATATAACAGAAGTTATGGGCTTTCATTAGTGGAGCACTCATATAGGGCACCTGGAATGTGGCTCCAATAATGAGCTTATGAAAATGCTGATTCTGAAACCTGTGCTACAAGCCAGATGGGCAGACTCAGAGGAATTGAGAGCCAGTCATAGACATAACTAAAGAAATTTCAGAGACCTTTGATTCCTAATACTTCCTTGAGGAAATTGAGACTTAGACAGGGGAAATGAACTTGCCAAAGGTCAGAGAATTTGTCTGTTGTGTTAAAAATAAGATTATTAATAATAAAATTATAATAAGCATTTATATGGCACATTATTTACTTCATTAGATTCTTCCTCCCTCCCTCCCTCTCTCCCTCCCTTCCTTCCTTTCTTTCTTCCTTCCTTCCTTTCTTTCTTCCTTCCTTCCTTCCTTCCTGGAAACATCTTTGAGATGTTTGATTTCCTGAGAACACCAAGCAACCAGATTATCATTTGAGAACCTTGGGCTCATGTCTCAGTTTTCAAGGCTGAAAGGATTCTAAGGCAAGGAGAAGGCATCAGAAAATCTTCCAGCTCATTCTTATGTAGTAAAGATTGTAAACCCCAATGTATGCAAAAACCTCAATTTGTGAATTTAGTTTGATCTACTTAAGAGTTCATAGGCTGTTCAAGGAGCTGGAAGGGACTTCTTTGATGGGACAAAAGGTGACAGAGAAAATAGCAGACCCTAGCTTTGCTTAGCATCTGATAGGTCTGAATCCTGTTTAAGATATTCACAAGCTAGAGGACCATGAACAAGTCACAATCTCACTGACCTTCAATTTCTTCATCTAAAATCAGATTAAGACCTGTAATACTGACTTTATAGCATTGCTGTCTATATCAATAATGACAAAGTATATAATGCACTTTGCAAACCAGTCAAATTTAAGCTATTATCAAGCTATATTATTTTAATTGATTTTAATCTAGCCAGTAGCTTTTTCCTTGTCAATAGTGCTCATATATTTCTATATCTATGTATCACTATGCATATTATTTATTTATATAATTTATAATCAAAAATATAAACATTAATTAATAAAATCTCAACTTTATTTACATGAATTTACATTATTGTCTGTCTTCTACATATATATAGCACATAGAAGAAGCATAGTTCAGTTATAATGAGAAACGAAACAACCCTGTGTTCAAATCCCATACCTTTTACTTAGTTGTATCAATTTGGACAAGTTACTTAATGTTTCTAAACCTCATTGGTAAAAATGAGAATAATACTACCTATAATAAATGACTCATACATTTATTGTAAGGCTCAAATAATCTAATTGATATCAAGTGTTTGGTAACTTATAAAGTGCTAGAGAAATTTTTTATTTTATGTATGTGCACATTCTTTTATGGTTCAAAATGTTATATTTTATCAAGAAAAATGATTTATCAGTTCTAGGATATGTCTTGTTAGAATGATTGATCTGAGGTAGTGGAGATTTATGCTGAAAAGGACCATAAAGGTTTCCCTTCTCTTTTGATAGAAAAGCAAATTGAGGGTTGGTCTGAAGTAGCATAAGTCTATTATCTGGAAAGGACCTCAAAAGTCTCCCCTCTTTTTTTAACAGAAGAGGAAATTAAGAATCAGAGAGGTACAAAAACTTACCCAAGTTCACACAAGTTGTTAGATACAGAGCTTGGATATAAACTTTGGTCCTCTGGTCACCCATGATACTAACTTAATAGTATTTTAGCTCTGTTATTCATTGATTTCAAAAGATACAACTATTTGTTGTTTTTGCTATGTTGTAGCTTTAATGTCTTCCCTCAGCCCCCAGCAAACACACATATGCCAGGGATTGTCTTATTATTATCTTGAAATCCCTATTTGTAGGAAAAAACTGGACTCTGGTATGATTCATGTTTTAATTCCTGAGAATCTCAAACCTAAAAGGTCCTACACATGAAAGTTATTATAAATAAGGTTAAAGTCACTTAAAAAGTTTTATTAAAAATAGTGTTATTGCATTATATTCTATTACCTCTTCTCCATTGCTCAACCTTACCACTGAACCTTTGTAATAAAACAACAGAATTTAAGCAAACCAACATGGCAACTGCATCTGTTGGCAAGTCGGGTACCAAATTCTAAAGCTATAACTCCTTCCCCTCAACTGTATAGAGGAAGATTCCCCATTCCAAGTGGTCCATGTTCAATATGCTCTTTAGACTTTTATCTTTAAAGGCAATGCTTGGCATTTTAATTCTGAACTCCTTTCCCTCTCTATATCTTCCCACAAGCATTTTAGAAAGATTTCTTAATTGGAAAATGAGCAAATCTCCTGCAAAGGGAGCCTAGAAAGCTTCAGAAGCTATGGAGTATTATGCCACAGAAGGTATCATCCTCTCTCATTGTTGAGTTTGCTGAGGGCTGCATGGGTATTATTTAATTTGCATACTCATTTATAGGGTTAACATCACACTACATTTTACTATTATATAAAAGTATCTTATTTTATAAAAGACATTTTTCACTCACTGGTAAAGAGCTTTCTTGTGTGTGGCTATTATTTTTAGTATGAATATATTATCAAAAGAACTGTAATATTATGCAGGACAAACATTACTACAGGGGTTTTCATTATGAATATATTAATGTATTATCAACAGAATGACAGAACCACACAGGATAAACATGACCGTGGGGGCTTTTGTAAGTATTTTATCGTACACACATAAAGAAAAAGTTCCCAGATGTTGGGAAAGTATGTTGTATGTTAATTCTCTTATTTTTAATAAGAATTTTAAGGGATCAGTATTTTGTAGGGAAAGTTGAAGCAATAGTTCTGTGGTGCTGTGAGATTTGAAAAGAAATGAAATGAAATTAAAAGGTTTTAGATCTGTTTTGGTCATTGTTGTTCATTCATTTTTCAATTATATTTGACTTTTCATGTCCATATTTTGGGTTTTCTTGGCAGATATACTGTATTGGTTTGCCATTTCCTGCTTCTGCTCATTTTGCAAATAAGGAAACTGGGTCAAACACTTTTAAGTGATTTACTCAGGATCACAGAGTTAGGAAGTGTCTAAGGCCAGATTTGAATTCAAGAAGATGAATCTTCCTGACTCCAGAACTGCCTCTCTATACATTGTGTCACCTACATGCCCTTGTTATTATCATTAGAAAATGAGAAATGGCTTGTTTTCATTTGCTCTTCAGGAGATGATTTTCAAGATATGCGTTTGGTCTCCAGTTTATATATGATCCTATGATACAAAATTTAAAAATTTAAAAAAGATATATTGCAGAATCAGAGAGCCAGTTTGGTACAGTAGAGAGAGAGAAGTTGTCAGAAGTCAGTGAATTTTTGTCCTGCCTCTAACAGATACCAGTTAAATACCCTGGGCTAGTTACTTTACTAGGATGTTTTAAGGTACTTTTTTAGAAAAGAGTATAATTTTTGGATGAGTTGCTGATCCTTATTAATTCAGGGAGTTAGGAAGTTTCCATACTGGAAGTTCCTTAGCCCATTGAAATAACAGACTGACAAATTAAAAAAAAAATCATAGGACCTCAGACTAGGAGGGCACCTCAGAAACTTAACAAACAACAAACACAACACAAAACTAAAACAAGAAGTCTCCATTTCACACAGCTTTTATTAAAAAAATGTACATAGTAAATTAAACACAGTTTCAAAGTAGTCTTTTGTTTTCAAAACTGTACTAGTTTATGTCTCTTGGTGAACCTCATTCTTTTCTTTTTCATGTGTTTCTTCCCCTCACTGACAGTTTGTCTTTATTTCTTCTTTTTTTTCAAAACATCAAGTGCCACTCCTCTTCTAAAATCTTCCCACTCCTTTAAAAAAATGTTACAAATAATAATAGACAAACAAAATAAATACACATTGATCATGTGTGCAAGCATAGGTATCATATATACTCCCCTGCCACATTAGACAATGATTTAATCAATCATTCAGTTTTTAGAATCTAGATTAGTCATTACTTTTTCTTTTTTTGACAGTGATGAAGTCATAGTATGAATTATTTTCTTGGTACTGCTCATTTTACTCTTTATCAGTTCATATATGCCTTTTTGGGGGGAGGGTGAGGCAGTGACTTGCCTAGGGTCACATATCTAGTAAGTGTTACATTTCTGAGAACAGATTTGAATTCACATTCTCTTTTACTTCAGAGTCAGGGATCTATCCATTGCACCTTCTAGCTGCCCCCATATATGTCTTTCCAAGTTTCTCTGAATCCATCCCTTTAATAATTTCTTATGGTACAATAATATCCCATTGCATTCATATCATATACTTTAGCCTTTCCTCGATTGATTGAAAGGTTCCCCATAAGTCTTAGAAACTACCTAAAAATTACTAATAATAATCCCTGCTAATTGATCAGGAAGCTTTTGCTTGAAGACTTTCAGTAATTGATAAGAATGTGATCACCATTTAAGTCAGTCTGTCCCATTTTGCTAAGTACTTATTGTTAGACATTTTCTTTACATCCATATAAGAAATTATTAGCTTACTCTTCAGATCAGGAGGACCTTAATTCAAATCCAACCCTATACATGTACTGTGACTCTAGGCAAATGACTTGACCCTATTTGCCTCAGTTTTCCCATTTCTAAAATGAGTTGGAGAAGAAAGCAGTGAGCCACTCCAGCATCTCTAGCTGGAAAACCCCACAAGGGTCCCAAAGAGTTGGACATGACTGAGAATGCCAAAGCAATAATTACCTCATTCTTCAGATAACTTAGCACTGGAAGATGAATCAATGTCCAGTAATTAATGAAGTAGGGTACTTTAAAATCACAGTGAAAAATATAGTCATCTGGATTACCTACATTTACAAACAGAATTAGATCTCATATTCAACACTTATAAGCATCTCCCATTCTCAAAATACCATATTAGGCACTGGGGGAGGTACAGAAATACCTCTCTAGGGTCTTTATTCTCATGAAGGGTGGTCTCATTCCAGTTGAATAGAAAGCAAAAACATAAGCACAATTAATTATAATACTCTACATACTAAGGATGTTGGTTATAACATAATATGCTATGTGAAATTAGAGAAGGAAGATTGTTAGAAACCAAGTGGACCAGGAACATTTTGTGAAGAACATGTTTCTTATCCTTCAGCTTTAGGTTTTAAAAACTTATGTTTAATGAATGGGAAGAAAATTTTAATATGTGGAGAGAAGTAAGAAAGACAGCCTTATAATCATGCAAAATATAAGGAAGGAGGGAGGAAGGCACAATGCACATTAAGGTGAGAGCAGAAAGTTAAATTTTTTAATCATTTTACCCTCTTAGAGATCCTAAAGCCTTGATATTTAATCATCATACTTGCAATCCTATTAATTTATAATTCATGTCAATTACTTAGGCTAAAAAATCCCTATGAATAGTTTTCTGAATGTTATTAGAAAGGGATAGGGGTTGAATCTATGATATATTTGATTTCTCTAGGGTCACATAGCCAGTGTAGGTCAGAGATGAGATTTGAAAACTCAATTATTCAAAGCCTTGAATGCAAGGCTTAAATATGTATTATATCTATATCTCTTTGTATCTACATATAGTTGAGATGTATGTTATTTCATAGGTGATATATATGTATTTTATAAACACATGTATTTATTTATAATTTAATTTATTCTTGTTTACTTTTTAGCTTTGGATTTTAAATCAGATTCCCTTAGGGAAAATAAAAAGGGAGTGCAGCTCTCTCTGACTAAGGGCAGATCCATGCAATGACAAGTTACTAGGAAATTCATTTATCATTTTAAAAGGCCACTTTATAGATGCTTACCCTGGGTTCAGCTATCCATTTCCCCCCTGCCTTTCCCCCTGGTAGCTATTTGGTAGTGTTTTAGTTGCCACAAATCAGTTATCCAAAGATTATATTTTAAAGACACTCCATTAATTTGTCTTTAAAAAGACTAAAATATCCATTCATGCAGATGTCCAAATGAGAAGAAATAATCTTTGATTTTACTATCCCATCACATTTTATTGCCTAGAAATACAGCATGAGGGGAAAAAAAGATGAATTTATCCCACCAAGGTCATAATTAATTAAACATAAGTGATGATGCCTTATTATTTCAGGTCTAAGCAGTGACAGATTTAGAATACCCTTTGACCTCTGAATTGCTGGAAAACTAAGGAAGTGGGAGTGCAAATTTTCTTTGCTGGTTAAGCTTGTATTGGGGAGGAGAGGACATGGTTAGCTTGCCAAAAAACTTGGGTCAAACTCAACCCAGATGGCTGGGCCTGATAAAGGTGTCTATTATTGTTTATTATTCTCAGCACTTTTATTCAGTCATTGTGTTTATATTTGTATGAAGAATATCTGCTGCCCAGAAAAGAGGAGAACTGGCTCTTTGAGAAGGTTATCATTTTTGTTTTTTTTAAATAAAATATGTTCAACTTATTTTTAAGAATGCAAGAATAAACACCCAGTTCATATTGTATCATAGATTTAGAATATGAAGAGACCTTTGAGGTCATTTAACCTAATGCACCCCTTTCTCGGATGAAGAACCTAGAACTAGAGCTATATCAAAACATTTTTAGCACCTGGGATCAATGTAAAAACATTCTACAGTTCATTCAGGAGTGGGATTTGATTCTAGATCTCCATATGGAGATCAGCAGACTCCTGAGCACAAAAAAAGCTCATGCACAAATCTGGCACCTGAGAGCCCTTGGCCATCTTCACAGTCCCTCTCTCACTTAAATCCAGTTCACTTGCATATCATGGCATCATTTCCCTTATGTCATGGTCCTTTTTGAGAGTGAAGGACAAACAACACAACTATAACAACAACAAGATACACAGCAACACTGGCACCTTATCAAGAGACAATGGGATACCAAGAAGGTTTGAGTAAGCCTTTCCTCTGATAACTTCTGATTTTAGCTAATTATGCCTGCTAAGCAGATATTAAGCTCCACTACTAAAGGAATGCAGATGTTCTTAGGACTTCTTAAAAGTACGCTTCCTCTGGGGACAAAATCTTGGCTCCAATTACATACAGATACTAGCAGATCACAAATGGGAGATGTCTCACAGCTTCCATTATTCCTTCTAGAGACACAAGATATAATCTTGCTCTGGGTTCCACTGTTCCTTACATATAATATCTCATTTTCTATTTATAAGCTCTTTGTACTGGCTATTCTCTATATTTGGAATAATAATAATTATGCCTATTAATATAAAATAATATAATAAATATAATATATGATACAAGATATGATATAATATAACTTAACATAAAATAATATAACATAGCACTTTGAGGTTTGCAAAGTGCCATGCAAATATTTCATGTGATCTTCACAATACCCCTGGGAGGAGCTTGTTATCATTACCTGAAGAACCTAAGGCAGACAAAGGTTAAATTTCTTGCCCAAAGGTAGATTATAGAAATATTATTTATCCTCATTTAATGGAAATAAAGAATGAGGCTCAGAGGTTAAGGGGCTTGCCCAATTCTTGTGGTTAGTGAGATGCAAAACGAGGTCTTAGAAGGCCAAGTACATTATTCCCCCCTCTCCCACCCATCAAAACTTATTGATCATGCAGTAAATTTATCCCTAGACCTAATTTTCTGATTTCTTAATTACACTTAACTCTTAAAAAATGTACATAATTTTATTTTTTTATTCGAAGAAACAGACTAAGAAAAAAAGGAAAATAGAAAAGAAATACAAAACAAAATAAAGCAAAATGAAAGAGAACATTGTCATATCCCCAGCAGAACATCAGGGAGGATTCAAAACATATAACAACAAATCACCAGATCAAGAATGTATATATATATATATATATATATATGTATATATATATATATATATATATATTAGTAGAAGAAATTATATTCATGAATGACCATTTTTTCTTTATTTCCTTGTAAGCTATTCTTTGGTTCTCTGCTGCTTACCTTATTACTTTAATGTTTATTTCCCCCTCTAATCTCCCCCACTCCCAAGCAAGCTATATATTTTTCAAATTTAATATTTAATTTTTTAAATATTTATTTATTTATTTTTAAATGAATTTTATTAAAGCTTTTTAATTGCAAAACTTATGCATGGGTAATTCTTCTACAATGACCCTTACAAAGCTTTCTGTTACAAATTTTTCCCCCCTACTTCCCACCCCTCCCCTAGATGGCAGAATGTCCACTACATGTTAATTATGTTAATGACAAATCAAATATAGGCATGCAAATTTCCACACTTATCTTGCTGTGCAAGAAAAATCGTATCTACAAGAAAAAAAATCTGAGAAAGGAAACACAATGCAAGCAAACATCAATAGAGGGCATGAAAATATTATCTTGTGGTCCACATTTCATATCCCTTTCTCTGGGTGTATATGGCCTTCTTCACTGACCAAATAGAACTGGTTTGAAACGTTTCATTGTTGAAGAGAACCATGTCCATCAGAATTGATCATCATATAGTCTTGTTATTGCTGTGTAATAATAATCTCCTGGTTCTGCTCGTTTCACTCAGCATCAGTTCATGCAAGTCTCTCCAGGCCTCTCTGAAATCATCCTGCTGGTCATTTCTTACAGAACAATAATATTCCATAACATTCATACTCTAATTTATTCAGCCATTCTCCAATTGATGGGCAACCATTCAGTTTCCAGTTTCTAGCCGCTACAAAAAGAGCTGCCACAAGCATTCTTGCACATATGGAGCCCTTTCCTTCCTTTAAGATTTCTTTGGGATATAAGCCCAATAGAAACACTGCTGGGTCAAAGGGTATGCACAGTTTGACAACTTTTGGGGCATAGTTCCAAATTGCTCTCCAGAATGGTTGGATCCAACAATGTATCAGTGTCTCAGTTTTCCCACATCCCCTCCAACATTTGTCATTATCTTTTCTTGTCATTTTTAGCCAATCTAACAGGTGTGCAATGGTATTTCAGAGTTGTCTTAATTTGTATTTCTCTGATCAATAATGATTTGGAGCACCTTTTCATATGACTGGAAATCGTTTTAATTCATCATCTGAAAATTGCCTGTTCATATCCTTTGACCATTTATCGATTGGAGAGTGGCTTGAATTCTTATAAATATGAGACAATTCTCTATAAATTTTAGAAATGAGGCTTTTATCAGAACCCTTAAATGTAAAGATGATTTTCCAATTTATTGCTTCCCTCCTAATCTTGTCTGCATTAGTTTTGTTTGTACAGAAACTTTTTAACTTAATATAGTCAAAATTTTCTATCTGGCATTCAATTAAGGTTCCAGTTCTTCTTTGGACATAAATTTATTCCATCTCCACAGGTCTGAGAGGTAAACTATACTACGTTCCTCTAATCTGCTTACAATATCACTCTTTATATCTACATCATGAACCCATTTAGATCTTATCTTGGTATGTGGTGTTAGGTGTGGGTCAAGCCCTAATTTCTTCCACACTAGTTTCCAATTTTCCCAGCAGTTTTTATCAAATAGTGAGTACTTATCCCAAAAGCTGGGGTCTTTGGGTTTATCAAACACTAAATTGCTATAGTTATTGCCTAGTTTGTCCTGTGATCCTATCCTTTGCCACTGATCGACTACTCTATTTCTTAGCCAGTACCAAATGGTTTTGATGATTGCTGCTTTGTAATATAGTTTTAGATCTGGTACAGCAAGGCCACCTTCATCAGCCTTTTTTTTTCATTAATTCCCTTGAAATTCTTGACCTTTTGTTCTTCCAAATGAATTTTGCTACTATTTTTTCTAGATCTGTAAGATAATTTCTTGGGAGTTTGATTGGTATGGCATTAAATAAGTAAATTAATTTGGGTAGTACTGTCATTTTTATTATATTCACTCGGTCTACCCATGAGCACTTGATGTTTTTCCAATTGACTAGGTCTGACTTTATTTGTGTGGAAAGTGTTTTGTAGTTTAGTTCGTATAGTTCCTGACTTTTCCTTGAAGAGATAGATTCCCAAATATTTTATGCTATCATCCATTATTTGGAATGGAATTTCTTTTTGTATCTCTTGCTGCTGTATTTTGTTGGTAATATATAAAAATGCTGATGATTTATGTGGATTTATTTTGAATCCTGCAACTTTGCTAAAGTTGTGAATTGTTTCTAGTAATTTTTTAGTTGAGTCTCTAGGGTTCTCTAAGTATACCATCATGTCATCTGCAAAGAGTGATAATTTGGTTTCCTCATTACCTACTCTAATTCCTTTAATCTCTTTTTCTTCTTTTACTGCCAAAGCTAACATTTCTAATACAATATTAAATAGTAATGGTGACAGTGGACAGCCTTATTTCACTCCTGATCTTATTGGGAATGGTTCTAGTTTGTCTCCATTACATATGATGCCAAGCAATCTAAATTTAAGTAAAGATATATTTATATATACATATGTAAATATATAGATACAAACACATACACCCACATATGCACACATGTCTTTCCTATTCTTTCTACCTCTTTCATTAAATTCTGCTCTATAACTTGCCTTGCTATTACTTAACCTGACCCTGATCAAGGATCCCTCCTTTGTCTTTTTAATCACCTTTTGCTTCCCCATTTACCCATCCCTTCTCCCTTATTTCTTTGTAGATTTTGGAGAATTCTATATTCTTCTTGGTATATATGTAGTTTTACCTATTGAACTCATTCCTGATGTGAGTAGGTTTTCTGAATTACAAACCCTCCTCCAATGTACATAATTTGAAATCAATTTCTTAACAATTCTATTTTATTCTTAACCTGTTGATGTGTTTTAATAGTTGGATTTAAAAAAAACTTAGAAAGTATCATATAAATTCAATGCATTTGGTGAACAGATTTTTAAATATTTCTTTTGTGTTAAAAGAAGCATGACAATTTGAAGATGCTGTAAGAGATTTCTAGGGGAAAAATACTAAGAAGTATTATAGTGATTTATACAAAGAAATATCTTATCTTCACTGTTTCTTTTTTTGAGCAAATGGGGTAGTTATTTTATTTCTAAAAGCTTTAGAAGCTTTGGTCAAGGAGCTGAGGATCCCAGAAAGGAGAGCATTCTTTAACACACATGCATTTCATCCCTATTCACCCTATTAATCAGCAACAGCAGCATCAAACATCTATTAAAATGTTTGGATTTTAAGCAATGCTGTCCACCAGACCTCCGTGCTGAAGAATGAGTCAGCTTTCTTTGGGTTGCCCACTTCTTGGGTGGTCCAGAAGGCTATGATCATAGAAAAATAAACAACAGCCCCTGGGCACATCAACAGCTACTGTTTTTGGAATGGTTGCAGGAGTTTTTCCATTGATTTGGGACACTACTAAACTTTGAAAAGTCATTTTCTAGGGTGGAAAGGCATTATTGAGGATGGACAGAAACTATTGCCCCCTACCCCCTATTTGTAATCCAGGCCTTCCCTACTTATTGTCATGTAGGCTCTGCATTTAGATATGTCTAATCAGTTGTTGAAGGACAAAATTAGCCAGAAAAGGAAAAAAAAAATCTGTTCAGGAAGACAGAGAAATTGATGTGGTTTGTAAAATACTGGAATTTAATGTAATTAAAGTAACTGACAGGACTATTGTTTTTGTTAAATACAACTCAATGCTAGATAAACATTATCCAACTTGAAGACTCCAAATAGCTAAGGGTATCAAATTTTGAAGACATTCCATTGCCTGCAGTTAAATAGCTTATGTGTACTAGTTTTAATAGGCAATTGATGACAGAATTATTAGCAATTTTACTATGAAAGGGACTTCATTTTACATTTAATGGTTTTCAGGAAGGCCATTAAGCTCTAGAAATATCATGTATATCCATTAAATGTTATAATTTGAAAAAAAATCCATTTGATTTTGCTTTTTTTCCCTTCAATGTATGTCATTTTATATAGTGATATATCAGTATCTGTAGTTATGCATATAAATGGATGTCTATATTTGTGTGTATATATGTATATATGTATATATATTTATATCTATCTATATACACACACCAGTGGAATTGTGCTCGGTGGATATCCAAGACATATTACGAGAACTTTGGGGGGACCCCATGTGGCTAATTTATGGAGAGGCAGGAACTAGAGTTGGGAAAGATCACATCATCTGAGCAGTTTTATGCTTTATTACACCAAATATCTCTGGTTTCAATAGAAGCAGATCCTTGTGTGTAGCCCTCAACTAAATTAATCATTTCAGTGAATTGCTCAAGATTTCCCAGTTAGTGAGCATCTAAGGCAGGGATGAACCTGGTCTCTCCTGACAATACACTATCCTTTATGTCAGTGTCCCTATGTAGTTTTATAAGAAAAATTAAATAAGACCTTATTTTCTTCCAGAGGGGAGGGGGATGGTGGTGGTGGAGTGGGTAGGCAGGCAGAAAGTTTTCTCTTGTCAGATGATCTCTGCAATGTGTTAAACATCTGAAGTTAGATCAGTTCAGCCGTTAGAAGTTTTCTATCTGCTCATGCTTATGAAAGAAATGAAGAGATGAAAGGGAAGACAGAAATGCATCACCCAAAAAGGGCAGCTTTGCTAAGATGTCAAATTGCAATATGACCAGATTTTAATTATTTGTTTGGGGAATGATATACATGCACGTATTCCTCCAAACCACTGGAAAATCTAATTAATGCATTACTCCTTGGAAAGAGTTAGCTGTCCTTTCTTGCTGTTCTATGTCATATATGAGTGAAACAAATGCACACATTAAAGAAAAAGAAATGTCAGCAGGACAGAGAGGAATTTTATCGTCCTGGGGCTAATATAAATAATTGAGTAAAAGAAGATAAAATTAATAAGCTTTTAATCAACATTGCTCTTGTTCCCTTACATCCCTTTTCTTGAACACACTAAAGTTCTAGTCCTTAACTGGGCGACCTTAATCAAGTCATTTTTCCTCGGGGCTTTCTCATTTTAAAAGGAAGGGGAATCAGCAATGTACTAACATTCAAAAAAAGAATTTTCCACCAGCTAACACTCTACCTTCTAATTTTTTTCCTTGTTAATTAGTTAAGTGGTTATACTTTTGCATGAATTAAGTTTCAGTGAGTTTCTTTTAAGCCAACATTTGCATGTTAAGCCTCTTGCCCCTAAATGTGGAACAAAAGCCTCTGTTCTTGCATCCCTAACACATGAAGGGAATTACAGGGGTCAGAAGGAGACAAAAGGGCTTGGAGCTGGAGAGGGAGTGACTGCACGCATGAGATCTGGGATCTTTCCCACTCCTCTGCCTTCTATTCCCATAGGGAGGCTCATTTAACACTCAATAAACCGTTAGTAGACTTGTGAGTTGCTCAAATGGTACAGATTCAAGATGAATGTGAGCCATCTATTGAGCAATCCTACCAAAGAATACTGACTTTCCAGGAGAATATAATAGGAACGACCACTTACTGTTACATTTTTTAGATATTTGTCAATGCATGATTCTAAATCTAAAAAGACAACTAATGATAGAGTAAGTTTTGTAGTCAGGAAGAAATGAATTTAAATTTATTCTTAGATACTTACCAGCTGTGTCTGTCGGTAACTCACTTAAACTCTCTTTGTCTCAGTTTCCCAACTTGCAAAATGGGAATAATAGTAGCACCTACCTCATAAAGTTGTTGGGAGGATCAAATGAAATTAAATTTGTAAAGTGTTTGGCAAAACCTAAACACTATAGGTATTTCTGGAGTTGTATGGATAGATAGAGCAAGGTTCCCAATTTCTAGAAATTTAAAATCCAGTAGAGATCAAAAGGACATCCATAGAGATAAATATAATACAAATTAACTGAACTAGAAACTGACCCATTTATGCTGATGTGCAGATTGTACACATCCTTCTATTAAGATCTATAATCCACCGTAGCATAATGTACTTGTGATAGAAAGCCTTTCTCTGGCTGATATGACATCATAGTTTACTCTCTCTTCTTTCTCTTCCTAATCCTAAATACTCCCTGGTGCCCTCACTTAATTAGATTCAGTAAGCATGTATTAAGCACCTACTGTGTATCAGGCATTGTGCTGGCCCGTAGTAATACAAAGGAAATGAAAGTCTTTGACTTTAAGGAGTTCTGTATTACTCTCAGGGCAGCTAGGTGGTGCAGTGCATAGAGGACCAGGTCTAGAGTTAGTTCAAATGTGGCTTCAGATACTTACAAGCTGTGTGACTCTGGGCAAATCACTTGCCTCTGTCTGTCTCAGTTATTTGTAAAATGAGCTGGAGAAGAAAATGGCAAACCATTCCGGTATCTCTGCCAAGAAAACTCCAAATGGGATCACAAAGTGTCAGACACTACTGAACAACAACATTTTATTGTTGACTTCAGTGTATACACAGATAAATATCTATAAAATATACATGTGACCCACAGCCCAGCAGAGGACCCTCTTTCCAGGAGGTAGACTAGTATTACAGATTAGTCTTAGTACAGGGAGAACTTTAGTGCTCCCTGTGTAAGGACAATTCTCCAACTCTGGCTTGGCCCTACTATAGAGGTGAAGGTAAACTTTAAAAAACAGTTACAGTTTATGTTTAGATAATTAAAGGAATGAAGGTAAATCCCTTTAAGGGAATAATTGGCTATCTTCTAGAAAAGGTTATTCAATGTAGAAAGCAGATATTAGGTATAGGACTGCTATTTATTTCCTCTGCTAGAAAAGAATTACTTAAACCACAACTACATGAACAAAGATGAAGAAGTAACCTGTCATTTCCTGTTATCATCTCCTGGGAGGTAAACACACACTAATTGGTCTGACTATTCAATAGAAAATCTAAAGTCTGTCTTGATTCTGTACCACCAGAGCAACTTACAATACAGATTTCTGACCAAAAGGGCACAGTTTTTTTGTCCTTTTAACTGCAGAATTCTTTTGTAGATGATACCTTTGAGAAGTTGCTGTGGAACTCAGCTTCTGTGTAACAAACTCATGACCTCTTGAAAGAAATTTCAAGTATTTCTTGAAATACTGTTTTGTGACTTGGGCACAGAAAAGACAGAGAACTAAAGTCCACTCATTCACTTGAGCATACGCACTCACTGGTATTTGGGTGCAATTACCATTGTTGCCAAGAAATCAATGAATGACTAAAAACCAGCAAGAGGGGAGAAAAGTATTAAGATCAATGCCTAGAGTATTCCAAATGTATGCCATAATAAAGGCTTTAGGAGGACCAAAACAAACAAACAAACAAATAAAACCCAAAAAACTGTAGTGAAGTGAGTGGTTAATTAAAAAAGGTGAAAATGAGCAATGATTGATGCTATTGTTCTCTTATCAGTGAAACAGAAAAAAAGACAAGCAAATTATCAATATTTTGATAATACTTTAGAGATTGTTGACTAATTTTACTTAAGATGACCAGTTTTCAGCTACCTGATATTAAAAGGAATTACTATGTGAAAACAAGAAGTTGTAGTCTAGATTGGAATCTGTAAAAATTATGCTTAAATTCAATTTAGATTTGGTATGGAGGGCTGTAGACATAAAGATTTTAAGTCTTATGAAGAGTATGCCTCTAGAATAAACCCATGGGACATGATTCATGTGAGAATTTGCATTGCTTGACTATATGTATTTGTAATGAGTTTTGTTTTTCTTCTTTCACAACAAGAAGAGAGCAGTTAAAGTGAACTTACTTTTATTCAGAAAGCAAGACTCTAGGATAGGCTAAGAACCAGTAGTAGAGAGTTAGGTTATATTAGAGAGGAAGTTAGAGTGATGGCAGGAGAGACAATGAGATAAGTTTAGTGTGTTTTCAATTAACATTTCATAATTTAAAAATATTTTCATTGGTTCAAAATCAATTTTGAGATGAAATCTACTCCTGTAGCTATGTAATTGTAATCCAAATTGTGTGTATATGTATGTGAAAATATGTGTACATATATATATATACATACATACACATATACATTTGCATACATATAAATTTATAAATATAGCTTTATTATGCATGCATACATATGAATATCTATATATACATTTGTTGATTCAATAGAAAAATCTATATAGAAGCTATGATGGGATATTTTAGAAATATGTATGCATGTGCACATGTATATGTATATAAAAATTGTGTTGTCTTCACTTAAGGAATCAATATTAGTAAGCATCATTTTTCTCACTCGATTGTTCTATTGATGTTCCTGAACAAGAGCAAAGCAGAAATTGGGGATGTGAGATTTACCGTAATTGTCCCAAATGCCTAGCCATCTGGAGCACTTCTGCATAATATTAAGGTGTCTGACATTTTAAATAAAGGATTTTGAATTAAAGACATACTGAATTAGATTTCTTTTGTATCTTGCAAAGACATTGATTTATGGAGAGATTCTGCATCTTTCTCATCAGATAAGAAAGGTTAAGGATGGACCAGATTTCCATGTGTTCCTTCCCTTTTGTAGACTATACAGACATACAAAGGTGCAGGGACATCTTTGGAGTTGAGCATACAAAGGAGGCAGACAAATATCTCAGAATACATTTTGGTTCAATAATTGCTTACATGCCCAGAGACATTGATTCACTGTGTCATCTGGATATCAGATGTCTCCTAGAAATTTATTCATTTTCTTTTCTTTTCTTTCAAATTTAGATTATTATTTTTTTAAATCTTAAAAAGTTCAATTTTGGAGGTTGGTAGTGAAGAGTAGGTAGTGTGTGCCAAAAAAAAAAAAGTTTCCCCAAATAGCAGCTAAGTGGTACAGTGGAAAGATAGTTTTCTGGGCCAGGAAATCAGGAAGATTTGAGTTAAGATCGAACTTCAGACACTCAATAGCTGTATGACCCTGACAAAATCACTTAACAACACTCTCTGCCTCAGTTTCCTCAAATGTAAAATGGTGTAATATTAATACTACCTTACAAATTATGAAGCTCAAATGAGATATTTGTAATACATAGACATTTAATATATGATTATTCGCTCGCCCCAAAAAAGTTGTCTGTCTTCAGTAAATCTACAAAATAACATGGGAAAAGGAAAGGCTCTAGAAAAAGTACCAGAATTTGCTTCTGTTCTCTGCCACCTGCAAGTTTATGAGGCTGGGCAATCTCATTTCCTTGCTCTTTGCCCCAATTTCTCCATCTATAAAATGAGGTTGATACATTAGGTGGATGACTTTGCATATCCCTAAATCTTATTGTCTTTGCATTCAAATCTAGTCTTGAGCACCAGCCCTGAAGTCAGGAGGACCTGAGTTCAAATCTGGTCTCAGATACTTCCTAGCTGTGTGACCCTGGGCAAGTCACTTAACCCCAATTACCTCAGCAAAAAAGCAAAAAAAAAAAATCTAGTCTTGATGATGATGTACCTTAATGTAAATTAATGAGGGCAACTAAGTGGTATGATGGATAGAGTGCCAGTCCTGGAGTCAAAAAGACCTGACTTTAAATGTGGTATCAGACACTTTTTAGCAGTGTGACTCTAGTGAGGTCACTTAATCTTGTTGACTTCAGTTTCCTTATCTCTTAAAAGAACTGGACAAGGGAATGGTAAATCACTCTATTACCTATTACCTTTTCCAAGAAAATCCTCAAACAGGTCATGAAGAATCAGACATGACTGAA
>JAJPUD010002564.1:31835-62351 GCA_023553655.1 Myrmecobius fasciatus
CTCTTCTCTTCTCTTCTCTTCTCTTCTCTTCTCTTCTCTTCTCTTCTCTTCTCTTCTCTTCTCTTCTCTTCTCTTCTCTTCTCTTCTCTTCTCCTCTCTCTCTCTCTCCCTCTCCCTCTCTCTATTTTTCTCTCTCTCTCCCTCTCCTTCTCTCTCTTTTTCTTCTTCTCTCTCTCCCTCTCTCTCACCTACCTACCTTTTTATTTTTCAGCCTATCATGCTTATCTTTGTATTTATTGTATTTATTTGTATATTGTCTCCTTCATTACATTGTAAGTTCCTTAAAGAACCTTTGTCTCTTTTTGTATCTTCAGTGTTTATAGCACATGCCTGACACATAATAGATACTTAATAAATTTTTATTCATTTCCTTAGTATCAGGGAAACTTGGGTTTGAATTCTCTCTCTGATTCTTACTAGCTCTTTGATCCTGGGCAATTCACTTAATTTCTGAGTTTCAGTTTTCTTATCTGTAAAATGGGGATGGCAATGCATGAAGTATAAATCAAGATGGGGAATAGAGCTGTGAATTAACTGACATGAAGAGGGAACTGTCATGTGAGAAAACCATATCTATCACAGTACCTTCTCTGAAACTTGTAGTTCTATATAACCTTGCCCAGAATACTGAGGATTTTAGTAAATTATGCAGAAAGTAAATGATGCATTGCGTTATAAATGTGGAAATATGTATAAGAGAATTGTATATGTTTAATATATATTGGATTACTTGCCATGTGGGGGAGGGGATGGGGAGAAGGGAGGGAAAGACATTTAGAGGTTTTGCAGGGGTAAATTTCGAAAACTATCTTTACATGCATTTTGGGAAAAAAAAGCTATTAGTAATTAAAGAAAAAAGAAAATAAAAAGTTGTTACTTTAAAAAAAAATACCACAGCCAACATGGATTAGAGTAAGGGTTTGATTACAGCTCTTCCGGATTCCAAGACCTATAGTACCTATTTTTTAAAACAAAGTTATTGTATGGTTCAAATGAAACATTTAGAGATAAATGCTTTGAAATCTTTAAAGTTTTACATATATTTCATTGATTATTATTTCCTAGTTGCACAGAGACTTCGAGAGAGAGAAGCAATTTCTTTTTTTTTTTTTTCCTGAGGCAATTGGGGTTAAATGACTTTCCCAGGGTCACACAGCAGGAGAAGTAATTTCTACAGTGTCCAGTCTGTTTGGATGCTATTTCTTACTTCTGGTTCAGGCAAGTGGCCAGATGAGAATATAGTAGGGAATCATTTGACACTTTTCTCCCTTCTGTTGTTACAGGTGGGCATGTCTTGGTTCTTATTCCAGAAATTCATAGCTTAAGCCCATAGTTGATGACATCTTCTGGGACTTCTGTGAAATGATGCTTATCTAAAATCATGAATTTAGGGTTGGAATATGAAGTGGTTCCTTCCTACTCAAGTTACTAAGATAATTAATCTTTGATGTAGAATTTGAATCCAGATCCCTGAATTATAAACCTATTGTTTGTTTGTTTTTCTGGAAATTCATATTGTACTTTTAAAAAAGCATTTCCCCATAACAAATGACCATTTTAAAGTTCCTTTTATTTATCTCAGAGACAACATAGTGTGGTGTACAAAGATCTTAGAGCATTTGGGTTTGAGCAAAAAAAAAAAAAATGATCCTCAGTTGTCCCATCTAGAAAATAAGGACGGTAGATAATATTCATAGTATTTACCTGTCAAGATTTTTGCAAGTTGTAAACAAGATAGCACATGTAAGACACTTTCCATACCTGAAACTGCTATATAGACATAAGTTCTTAGTGGCTGGGCATATGCTGGATTGATCAGTGAAGCAGGGATGGCTGTTCTCCAGTGAATCAACCACACTGTATTGTATTTCAAGTCATAGTTCAGCTGGGCCCTTGTTATCTGTATAAGATTAATCTTTTAGAGAGGGCAGTGGAAGTTCTCTTATTTCACTTGCTATGGACAAGAGTTTTCTTTTGTTTTTCTTTTTTCTTTTTTTTTTCCTTTTTTATAATCATGCTTCTTTGAGAGCATTGGACATTGGAAGGTTATTCACTGGTGCTCTGAGCACTGAGACCCTATGTCTTTGGGCACTGATTAGTGACACTTTAATCAAGTCATTTGCAGTCCGGTGGACTGAATTTTCTAAGGTTTCCAACAGTTTGGGATGTTTCTATGGTCACCGGAAAGCCAGGCCATTGAGGCCTAGAAGCAATCTTTTAAATGCAAATCTTGGAAGAGTCAGTGTGTGATTCTGGGGGTTTGACTCCTTTGAGATTTTGGAGAAAACTAAAGAAGCGACTGCCAGATTTTCTTCTTTCAGGGACTCTGGGCAGGCAGCAGGGGGAGCTGAGAAGTGGAAAGGCTACCCCAGAGCCTGGGCATCTCAACAAAGATGGAGAGAAAGCCTTTAAGTTTCCTGTAGTCGTCTAGAGGAGTCAGGGAAGAGAGCAAACAGGCTCTCTCCCCTTCCACCTGATTAACTACTAAGACAGATCACATAGTTTTGAATGACAAACTTTTTGGGATTCCCTGAATTATTTATTTTTTCCAAGGTCTTAGTGGGAAAGTATGTCTAATCGGTGATAATTAAATCATTCATGGTAAACTCACATTGGAGGAATTAACGTGTTTTGTATTGGATTCTGCCCTGAGTGAACATTGACAACACGTGAGAATGGAGGGGATGAAAAATTACAGCCCTTCTTTAGTTCACAAGGCGCTGCAGAGGCTGGCCATTGACTTGATTTCATGGGAAGACTGACTTTGGCCTGCTCGCATATTCAGTGCCTGAACACCCCAGTATTGACAGCTGTGGTTTGGGGAGGGGAGCCGGCATCAGCATCATGCCATGGTTTGTTGAGAAAAAACAAGGGGAAATTTAAAACAAAGCTCTGAATGGAATAGAAACAGTAAGCCTTGTGTCCCAGAGCTGACTGGCTAGTCCTCTTTGGGGCTTCATGAAAGTGTTCCCCTTTGCACTGAATGAGGGCGAAGACTGTAGTAGGAGAAATATTTAAGTTATAATTAAGTGACTCGTGTGTGAAAGCATTTACCCTCATTGAAAGAAAATAAAGTGAGGACAAAAACACTTTACCAATGGCACAAGAGAGGCAGAGCCAGGAGAGAGGCTGCTCCATTGGTCTCAAAGGGACTTACCGAAACACTTGAAATTCATGTTTGGTTTTCACAAATGAAATGGTTTTATTCTTATAGTGTGGGATTCTTGTGAGCTCTGTTTTTGAAGTCATAGTTTCAGGAATTTGTGAATTTACTCATGTCCTTAGTTATTTTGATTCACATGGGGAAAAAAAGCTAAGAAATATTTCAAGTTTCAGTGCTGTGAAGTTAAAAGCATTTTTGTTTAGAAAATCTCCAATGTTTTCACCATGTGATAAAAGGTGGTATTAAAATTATCTCTTTTAATAGCCTTACTGGACTCTGAGCTCTAAAAGGGGAGTCTCTTATTTCATCCTTGTATCTCCTCCTATGCCTAACACACTGCTCTTCATGCAGTACTTTATTCAATAAATGAAAAGATACATATTTTTTTTCTTTATATTCAGCCTTTTAATATATCTCTATTTATGTAGCTCTATATATTTATGAACCTCACTATGTGTCTATCTTTACATGCATGTATGTATGTAGGTATCTACCTACCTATCTGTTTAACAATCTATCAATGTATGTATAATTATATCTGTCTGTATAGCTATGTATGTATGCATTTCTGTTGCTTTGTCTCTTTCTCTTTGTAGCTCTTCTGTCTCTGTTTTAATTCTGGTAAATATATGAAAGTTAAATGTTTCAAAAATGGTATAGTTGTGAAAAGAGAAAGATTGGAATGACAGATTCATGGTCTGAAATAACTGAAAAACTACCAAAGCTCTGGATGATGAAAAAGTTCTTCATCTGGATTTGCTTCAGGATTTCAGGTAGAAGAAGTTCATAAAAGCATATTGAATAATTAAAAAAAATGCATGACTGACAAATATCCAGGCTGATTATTTTCATTTTGAAAACTCCGAATTCACCAAAATGAAGCATATGTTTACATCCAGTGAGTTATAATCTGATAGCCTGAAATTTCTCCACAAATGCATCTATTTTGGTGAAGGTGTTTTCCTCAGATTGGGAAAAGTAAGATGGCTTCCATGGAAAACATAAAAGAATAATCCTCCTTTTGTGGTTGTTTCTATTTGAGGAAGAATCAATTGGTAGGTGTTTAATTTCCCTGTTTTGTCCCTTGTCCCACATGGCTGATTTGATATGCTATGGACCCTCTGGCACAGAGCTCCCTTAGCCTGTGCCTGTGTCCCTAAGGTTGGACAAGACTGACATTCTGTTGATTGTTTTAGAAAGGCAAGGCTGTACAATGGGATTTAAATCCCACATCAAATATTTACTAGCTGCATAACCAACAGAAATAACAGCCTCTCTAAATCTCAAATCCTTGTTCACAAAATGGGGAGTGCAAAATGTGTAGGACTGACCTCAGTAGGTTATCATGTTGTCCAAATGAGACAATGAATTTCATGTAATTTGTAGACTAAAAAGCATTATGTAAGTTTCTCTCTTATTATTATTTTCTTATTATTAATTCAATTATTATATATGTATTTGAGTACATTCTATATGAATACATACATACATATATATATATATATATATATATATATATATATATAATGTTGGATTTGTCATTGAAAAAAAAGAAGGGCCAATATGGCCCCAGATTTATAGACAGGAAAAACCAAGTTTGAATACTTCTCAGATATTTATCAGTTATGTGACTAAGTCACTTAAACCCTCTGGCCCTTAGTTTCCTTATCTATAAAATGAGGGCATTGTTATTGATGAGTTCTAAAGTTCCTTATAGCTCTAAATTTGTGATTCTATTATCCTCTACCAGTGGATTAGTGTGTTAAAATTTACAAAATGCATGATCTACTTAAGCATTTTGGGGCCTTCCAATAATCCTGGCAGCAGAGTGATCATCTCTCATTAGAGATGTGAAAATTGAGACACAACAAAATTGAATGACTGCCTAATCATTGAGCTAAATGTCACAACAGATAGAGTTACAGACCTGGAGTGAGAAAGACTCTTTTTCTTGATTACAAATTTGTTTTCAATTACTACTGGCTTTGTGATCCTAAGCAAGTCATTTAACCCTGCTAGTCTTTTTTTCATATGTGAAATAGGCTGGAGAAGGAAATGACAAGAAAATTGTAACCTGGAAAAGAGAGAGAAAGACAGAGAGAGAGAGAGAGAGAGAGAGAGAGAGAGAGAGAGAGAGAGAGAGAGAGAGAGAGAGAGAGAGAGAGAGAGAGAGAGAGAGAGAGAGAAAGGGGGACAGGAAGACAGAGAGAGAAACAGACAGACAGATAGACAAACTTCTAAATCGGACTGCTACAAATGCCTTCTACCTGATAGTAACTTCCTTTCGTGAATGAAATTGAAAAAAACTATGGCTGTTGATAAAGTTGGAATGCTATAAAAAGTACTAGAAGGCTGAATTCAGCCATGTCACAAGATAACAGAAGAAAGAGAATTATGAGGAGGTGACATTGAAGGAATAAAGAAAATCTTGTTAGAATAGAAAAATTTAAGAGTATTTTGATTAATATCTATGTTCAACCTTTGAAATGACCTCATAACATTATAGGCTTGATCATCATGCCTCCTTATACTCCTGTTATAAAGAAGACACATTAGCAGAAAGAAGACATGCTATTAGTAAAGGATGTTGATATTGGCTTGGCAATGTTGTGTAGTATATAGAAAGATGGATTTGGAATTAGGAAGATTTCACATAACTTACTAGTTATGAGTTAAGTCATTCAGTCAATGGACATTTTTATTAAGTTCCTACTATATGCCAGTATCCCTGTCTATATCTTGAGTAAGTATATATAGAGCATTTTACAAACCCATATTCTTCCTATTGTGGTCTTTGCAGTATATTTTGTATAATTAATGTTTATCCCATTATAACTAGAAGTGCCACAAGGTAAAACAAAAATAAAATCACAAAATTCTTAAATATGTTTATGAATCTAAAATACCTTAGAAGCCAAGGACAGAGACAAAAATATGGTGTCACATGGACAGTGGATCTAAATGTTTCCAGATTATCCCTCCTAATTCAGATCTTACAAATGGTAGTCAAGGTAGTAATTTTTAGAAGATGAATAAAAGTAATATTGAATATATGGCATATATCATATTCTGCAAATAGCAACTACTCTGTTTTAAAGAATGTCAGGAATTTAATTGTACTAAATATACATGAGATTTCACATAGAAAGCTATTAATTAATTAATATTTTATATGCATTAATGAAAAACTTCTTGTAAGAAACACTAAATATTACTATGTATCTATCATGGGAAAGTTACTCAAAAAAGTATCAAAAAAGGATTATATTAAACTTAATAAAAATACTCTAATATTTCTGATTAAGAAAATTATAGTCAATAAAGACCTTTGGGGAAAAGTGAAGCTGTTATTATTAAAAACCCTATATCATGAAAATTCAAGATGCTTTAAAAACTCAGATCCTAACAAATGGAATTGGTCTTCCACAATGATAAATTTATGATTATGAATTACAAATACCAGCCAGTGTTTCACTTAAGAATCTGTTGATTCAAAACATTTCTTTCCTCACCAACTTTTCAATTGATAGACAGCATATGATACTTTTGAAATAATATGAATTTCATAAAATGATGCATAATTCTCAATTCTTTTTGTTTTTTTTGCTTCCCCCCCTTTCCATTCTATCCTTTCCTCTTAGTAAGGCAAAAGAAATTAATATATCTTAATTCCTGAAATTTACATTAAAAAATAAGATATTTGGAAACAGATCATTTCCTTGTATAAGTGGTTATGACACTTTTGTTCCTTTTCTTCACCTTGGTTCCCAAGGTTTTGAGCTTCCTCCTAACCATCCCCACCACACCCCCCAACTCATTCAATGAAACATCAGTTGAAAGATGGCAAGAAAACAGGAGAGGAACTTATTGTGATCTTTTCTGTTTGAACCTCACTTTTCCGAGTGCAGAGCAGTGGCCTCATTTACTTAGATGACCTTTCAAAAATCCTGTTACTTATGTTGAATATATATTTCTTTTCCCCCCTCTAGCTCAATGACTGAGTTTCTTGTATGAACAGAATGAATCCAGTTTGGTCTTTGTGCAGCATGAAAGGCAAGGAAGGAAGTGTGTGTTGTATAGGCAATGTTTCTAGCTGGTAATTTTTGCCTTTGTTTACTGTGTTTCTCATTCAGCTTGAATGTTCCTATCTATAACAGGCTTTAGAGAAGCACCTTTGTCCAGAGTGCTGGCCTCCAAGAAGGCTTGGATACTTACAAGTTTGCAGAAATGGGTACTGGCTGTCATCCATTGGAAAACCCAGTGAGCTTACAGAACTCCTGCTGATTTCCTTGAAAGTTCTCTGTCCTTAAACTCCCCAGTGGGCCATTTAATCTTACTGGGGACAGAGACCAAGAACAAAGATGATTATGGTGTCTATTCTGCTATTTTGGTTATGTAGATCATGATTTTGGAAGAGGAATGTCTGACCCTTGATCCATGGTGGTTCATCATACATCCCGCTCTGACCATTGGAATGATGGGCTGCTGGAATGCTGACCATTATTGCATGTGAGGGCCTGGGATGGGAGTGAGGTTTTGGGAGGAGGATTCTTGTTGCTAGAGCTGACATCATTTGGCAGGTCATCTTAGCTTGTTCCCATTGTACTGGAATGAGATTGCAGAATTACATCAGATTTTCTGGGCCCAAATCAACCTTGAGTTTTCAGTTTGTAGATTATACTGAGATTGTATTTAATTAGCCTCCACTTGGGATCCAGGGTTATATTAACTTAAAAAAAAATTTTTTTTTGAGTTGAAGTGACATTAGGAACAACATTAAGGTTAAATTATATTTAAATACTGAGTTCTATACACTAATTAGGAGATAGAATATAAATTTGGAATATTTGAAATAACAAAGATATACACATTGGTTATTTTACTTTTTTTTTTCTATTTGTACTCAAAAGAAATACTTCATCATTCAGTAAATTGAGCTTTTATTAAATGCCTACTGTGTGCTAAGTACTGTGTTAAGTACTGAAATTTGAGAGTTTCTCTTTGTTACTATCTCTCTGAATTGGTCTCTCTTCTCACATTCATTTCTGAATTCATCTTTAATTTAACCTCTTTTGGGCTCAGTTTCCTCATCTATAAAATGTGAGAAGTTGGACTAAATGCAGATTACTTGTGTAGTGAAATAACAATGATTCTAGAATCAAAAAGCCTTGGGTTCAAATCCTGATTCATACACTTAGCTACATGAATGAGAAAGTCATTTAACCTCTCACATTCTCATCTCTGAAATGAGGAGACTGGATTCAATGATTTCATGGGTTTCTTTCAATTATAAATCTAGTATGATAACTTTGATTTTCTTTTCATTTTAAATTTATAATCCTTCCAACTCCAAAATTCATCACTTTATTCTCTAACCTAAGTACTTGTGAATGTTTTTCACAGAACAAGTTTAGACTTTTGCTTGTCAGTAAATTGTTTTTATCATTTTGCTTTTCAGGGATCCAGTTGGAAGACAATCTTGCTTTATTATTTACTTATATTAAAATGTAGAAATTCAGAAGAGCAGTGAATAGAGGGGTAGTTGAAATCAGGAAGATTTGTGTTCAGATCCTATATATTCTAGGTGACTGTGAAAAGGCCATCTCAGTAACCCAGGTATCTTAGAATTGTAAATTGCAATTCAATTGCTGATCTTCTTCATCAATGGAATGGATTCCCATCCTGATAGTTTCTCATACTGATGGAGTCAGAGATCTGGGGCCTAATTAAAAGAAAAAAAAAAGCAAACAGCAACATTAGTAATCAATATGTTCTGACTCCAAACACTGACATTATCCAAAGCACTTTGGGTCTGTGATGTTATTCAAGAATATACAGTGAATTTTTTTTCCCATAAAAGGTAAACTACTTATTGAGTTAAATGAAAAGGAGGAGTTGATGAGGTCTGTTTCTCATGCATATCTCATGCATATGCAAAGTAAATATCTACCTGAGTTAGGTTTATGTTAAGATAGGTAACATATTAAGATATGTTAAGAGTTGGTCTTTGTTGAGTATCCTAATTGATTTTGTTGTTGGTGTACTTGGGATATGATACAGTTCCTTTAAAAGCCCTATTATTAGCAAACATCCCCTATTTCATTTCATCATTTAAGAGGTTTTAAATATGATTATTCATATTGGTAGTACATATTAACTTTCACAAACATGGGCCTTAATTGTCCAAGACATAACATGACTTCCTGATGGAATCTCCAGTCACATGGAAGTTTGGTCCCAGCACTGGTCTGGAATTTTGGTCAAGTTTCTTACATGTCTGATCTCATGAGTCATCTTAGTTTGTCTGAGAACAGCATGAATAAAGCCCATGACCATTTCTGGGCAAGGGATCTCATTCTTTACTTATGGTCATTGCAAAGACCCAGTTCACCCCAGCTTGTTAGGACTATGGAGTCATAATAATAGCTAGCCTTAATATAGAGTCTTAAAAGTTTGCAAAGTTCTTTAGAAATATTATCTCATTTGATCTTCATACACAATTGTAGGAGGAAGGTACTATTTTTAATCTCCATTTTATAAATGAACAAAGAAAAGCAGCCTCTAGGCCATTCAGTTAGCAAGTATTTGAAGTAGAATTTGAACTCAGATCTTATTACTTTCTTTAGGTCCAATGCTCTATCTGCAGCATCACCTAGCTGCCTAAATGGTGAATTCCAGCAGATAGTCCAACTTGAAGGAGGTGCTACAGTTGAGGAAACTGAGATAAAGTGTCTTGTCCAGATAAGAAAAAAATCAAACATTTTTTCTCTTTCTCAAATTTTCATTTTCATATAGGGCATATGTATAATAATTCATGGAGCAATACTTCAAAGTCTATTGATTTTATCAGTGTTCAAACTCCTACTGCCAACCCAGAGCACTATCTCTCTAGACTTTAGTAAACAGTCTTCATGAGTTGCTAAGCCCAGAAACATTATTTAGCTTGTCAACTTCTTGACTGTGAGAATCCTTGAATATAGCAAAGGTGGTCTTTGACTTTGTTTACCTGAAACCCATTCTTTTTGTGAGTTATGTATGACTAGGCTTGTCCTTCACTGGCATTGTTTTTTAAGAGCACAGGGTTACCTCCATGTTCCATGAAGGAAGTGTTGAGCCATAAGTTTAGGGGAGACTTAGTAATAAAGGACAAAGTCTATGCTGTGTTCAATCTTTTACAAAGAGATGATCTTCAGTATGGGTTAGCCACATGCAATTTGGAATACCTAAAACTTTTTAATCTAAATATTATAGTAAGACTCTTGATCCAGCCCAAATTCACTAGATAATTGCAATGTTTCCCCTTGTATGATATAGATATAAACTTCTGAGTCTTTCATGAAATTGGAGTTAAAGTAAAAGTACTATCATATCAGCCTAACAATATTTTTTTTTATTAAAAGCTTTTTATTTACAAAACATGTAAGTGATTTTTCTACATTGACCTTTGCAAAACTTTTTTTTGTTCCAAGCTTTTCCCCTCCTTCCCCCACCCCCACCCCTAGATGACAGGCAATCTAATACATGCTAAATATGTTAAATTATATGACAAATCCAATATATGTATACATATCTATACAGTTATCTTACCGCACAAGAAACATCAGATCTAGAAAGAGAGAGAGAAAAAAAAATAACCTAAGAAGGAAAACAAAATGCATGGAAATATTCACAGAAAGCGCCTAACAACAATTTTGCATATAAAAATCAGAATATGTTCTTTTATCTCTCTTGACTGTTTTGCTTCAATCATCTGCCTGTAGGGGAAAGTTAGTTCAAGGATGTGAAATTTATAGATTATTTGTCACTACAGTTACTCAAGATTGGCAGTAGGGTGGTGAGATTTCCAGCTACAACAGACCTTGTAGACCATCTGCTGGGTTGTGCAGGGGTCATGAGCTGTGGCAGTGGAGGGGGCCAAGGGTATACCAAATCACAGATGCTAGATGTGTAGAAATAAGTGTTTTAATATTCTGTTCTACTACAATTGTTACCATCATTCTCTTCTCCCTCACCTCCTAAACTTGGGTCAATTGCTTGCATCCTTTTCATAATTAGTGGCTTTTAGTCTACACACAAGTGTATATTTACTGAAATTTACTTGTATAATTATGCATTCGACAAGACAGATAGAATTCTTCCCAGAGAGAAAATCATCTCCAATAAAGTAGAATTACTTTTCTGAAATTTTGATGACATTGTAAGCAATTTCAATTTTTTACACACACACACACACACACACACATACACATGTAAATATATATGTAGGGGGAAATGTGTGTGTATATCATTTTCATTTCTAAATATATCCTTCTTTTTTTCTCCCCAGAGGACTGTCTCTTATAACAAAAAATAAGAGAAAAACTCACACACACACGCACATAGGCAGAGATAGAGACAAAGTCAGACACAGAGAAAATGAGACAGAGATGAGAGAGAGATAGAGAGAGAAAGACAGAGACACAGAGAGAGAAAGAGAGAGAGAGAGAGAGAAAGACAGAGAGAGAGAGACAGACAGAGAAACAGAGAAAGACAGAGAGAGATAGAGAGACAGAGAAACAGAAAGACAGAGAGAGAGAAAAAGAGACAGAGACAGAGATAGAGGAACAGAGAAAGACAGAGACAGAGACAGGAACAGAGAAAGACACAGAGAGACAGAGAGACAGAGAAACAAGAAAGACAGAGAGAGATAGAAAGACATAGAGACAGAGAAACAGAGAAAGACACAGAGAGACAGAGACAGAGGAACAGAGAAAGACAGAGAGAGTCAAAGAGACAGAAAGACAGAGAAACAGAGAAAGACAGAGAGAAAGAGAGAGAGAGAGCAAGCCAGTAAAATAAGCAAAATGTTAACCCATTTTGATTCTATCTATAGTTTTTTATACCTATAGACCTCCACCTCTTCAAAGAAGAGAGGGAACAGTATTTTTTAGGCTTCTTGACACCATTTGGAGCTTTCTTGGCAAAGATACTAAAATGGTTTGCCTTTTTCTTCTCCAGATCATTTTAGAGATGATAAAACTGAGGCAAACAGGATTAAATAACTTCCTCAAGGTCACACAGATAGTAAGTATCTGAGACTGGATTTGAACTTAGTTCTTCTTGACTCTAGGCCCAGTGCTTTATCCACTGACCCACTAGCTACTCCTATATGACACATAATGCTTAATAAATATTTGTTAAAGCAAATAATGGTAAAAGCAAAAATTCCTGAAGAAATACTTTTAAAAGTACTGTACGATTTTATTAATTACATAATTTTATTTATTCATAATGTCTATTTCTTTGTTCATTCATTAGTTTGTTTATATATTCATATATGTGCCAATTATTTATTTATTTTATGATTATTTTATTATTTTTAAGATGGTTTAAGATATGATGCTGTAGAATTGAGAGATTATTTGGTAACAATTCGAGATCCAGCACATGGCTTTAGAGGACTCCCCCTCACTATTCATCACATCATAGAATGTATTCCTGAGGCTGATCCCAATGCATGCTACTCTTTTTCAGATAATGGAAGATGGTACAGGTTTGGAGTGAAAGAGATGTAGGTAGATCTTTTATTTTAGTAGGGCAACTGCACTAGAAAACTCAAAAGGAAAGTCGACCACATGCCATATATATCACCACAAAAGAAACCTGTCAGTATCATTTACCTGTATACTTATGATGGTGTCACCATAAATATTGTGCAAAAATAGTCATGTATTATAGAAGCCATAACCATTTTGTGTGTGTGTGTGTGTGTGTGTGTGTGTGTGTGTGTGTGTGTGTAGCTGGCAGGGATGTGGCATAGATGCCTAGTAAGAATAAAACATAATAGATGAGTAGTTCAGCTGTTGTGTGGGTCTTCTCCCAAAGCAGAAAAATATCAGTAGATTAAGCAAATCCTCTGTGAAAGATTTATGGAAAAGCATTCACAAGATGGGTGGAAGCCTGGGATAATTATAGTCTATACCAGCATGACCTTATATTCTTTTAAAAATCTGACTTGGTTCAATGAAATAAATCAGAAATTTTCATTTGCTGTGATTGATGATTGCAAGTTCAAATATCTAAATACCACTAAAAGTAATCAAAATAATGATGATGATGATGATGATAATAAAAATTTCAAAAGTGCTCTATCATTATTTGTCAGCTACCAAATATTAGCATTTTAAAAAATTAAGCCTCAATTTGCCCAAGTCTATTCAAAAGCCAGTTCTAGTCTGATCAATATTAGAATTTTGTCCTATTATATTATGTTTTTAATCCAGTTTGTTCACTCCTCCTTAGGCAATCTGTTGGCTGCCTATTCCTAGGCTCTCCAAATTATTACCTAATTTTATGGAGACACCTAGCTAATATAGTCTTCTACAACTCAGAACCCCTAAGTTCAAGAGATCCTTCATCCTCACCTCCACCAGGTAGTAGGGATCACTGGTGTCTGCTACCATGATCTTGTCATTAGCACTTCCTAACCAAAATGGAAGGAGATTGATAGACATTCTTAGAGTACACTATTAAGAAATGAAACTTTAGAAATATTTTTGCAGTAATCAGATGTCACTTCAGTAGGGATGAATAAGGGCAGATAGGAACTACATGATATCAAATTTCTTGAATACAATTGAAAATGGTTATCCAATAAAGTGGCCAAATTCCAAAAATGAAATGTAAAAGTCCTCCATGGGTGATATCTGCATGAGCTCAGCCAAGTATATGTCAACAAATGAGAATCAAACAAATGGCTGAGGCATTTGGATTTGTTATTGGAAATAATAGTTTTGATGGTGGCAATTGAGAAGTGTGTCATTGCTGCTCAAAATTTTGTAAAGTTTCTCTTTAATGAGCTTGTGCTTGATGATCAGTGTAGACTATGAGGGAAAAATGGGAAAGACTATAAAACAGATCCCTGTTGGTTATTAAAAAAATTGGGAAATGTAGAAATGTATTCCAGAACAAATCTCAGCCCCATAAGAAAAAAATGAAAACATGATAATAGTAACAACAATGATGATAAAAATGATGTTAATAATAATAATGAAGTGTGAAGGAAGTACTCATTCCCCCCAATTTAAAAACATAGTTTAGTCAAATATTTATTTACAGAAATAGAGGGGTTTATAACAGTGATTAAAAATAGGTCTTCACAATCAGAAATTATAGAAAAGTCATTCTCAAGATTCAAATTATTGGTTAATGTAGATTTTGCAAGCAAGCAGTAGATGCTGCGCCATATCATTCTGAGTTGCCAAAATCTACCACTTACCACGTAATTGATTAGATAGGACCTAGTGGCCAGAATTATCACTAGAAACTCTCAATATTTTATAAATGAATGGATGACAAATCCTTGCCTTGCAAATTCAAATTCCAGTATGTCCTCTAAATTCGACAAGTAGATGGCACTGGACCTGGAGAATTATGGCCAACAAAATGTTATAAACAACATTGATCTAGAAAATCTTAAAACCCTTTTATAAGGGTTTTATATATGAGTATGTATAATAATACATACTCTTAACCTCCAAACTATATGGGACAAAAAGATTGTATAATATCAAGATCTAATGGAAGAAATCAGAGCTGATTTCTGATATAAGAGGTATGAACAGAATGAAGTATAAAAAACTCCTGTCATCATATCTACTATTGAAGTTGTCCCAAAGATGCTTTTAGTAAGATTAGAGATTGCTTTATATACCAACAATTTTTATTCAATTGAAAAACAAAACAAAACAAACAAACAAACAAAAACAACCTATCACTGCTCCTGCTTCCCTTTCCTCTCCAATGTTTTTTTTTTAATCTATATTTCATAGTCTTCTACATGAATAGCAGTAGAATAAAAACTTGTCCCAGAACTTTTATATTTTAATTCTACCAAATAACATATGAGAAGAGTAAGATCTGATATTTATATAGGGCATTGAGGTCTGCAAGTCTCTTAACACATTATTTTATATGCCTCATGTTAGGTCTCTTAAGAGATAATACTACAATTATTATTCCCATTTTACAGAGGTAAAAAGAAGGTAAAAAGAAACAATGGGACTTGCACAAAATTACAGAACTCTTAAGAATCAGAGAAGGGATTAGCATTCATCTTCCTGGCTCCATGTCTGGCCCTCTATTCAATGTGCCATGCAATTTCTTCACAAACTTTGAAATACCAAATGATTATTAATAATGCTTATCAATTATATAATAATGCTTATTTTTATTATTATTATTATTATTAGTTGAAGTAACAATAGTAGTGGTATAGAGGGCCAGAGAATTTGTTTTCTTTTTGTATATTACTACTATGTGCTGAAAATAGACTGGATTAACGATGGCCTCCTGGTTCACAAGTTTTACTTTGTTTGTCTCTCACCAAAGACACAGTTGAATTCAAGGTTTTTTCTCTTCCAGCTGAATCCTTTGATTGACATCTTGGGAGTACCCGGCCTTTTGCCAGGAGTGCATTTGGTCTTCTGTCTGAAGCATACCATGAGCATTCTCTTTAGTGGGTTGTCAGACCCTGCAGTGGGGAGCAAGACAAGTGGCCTCTTGCTGAGTTTTTGATTTGCATGATTTCAAAGGGCAGAAGAGCAGCAAAATCCATTTTCACAGAGGTTCCTTATGATGGTCCTACCTTTGTGGAAATGAATAATAGTAGCAAACTCCTACTAGTTTTTGTTATTTCCAATTGGACTTCTTCACTTCTAGATCTTGAGAAATGAAGGATCTTTCACATGAGAATGGTGGTCTAGCTGATGAGGGTTTTACCCAGCCATGCAAATTATCACTAATTTTTAATTAGGATTCTGGAAAGAGGAAACATGCTGTAGTTGAGAGGTTAATAGATTTGTAGCTAGGAAGACATGGGTTAAAATCTTGCCTCAAATACTAGTTGGATGGTTTTGGACAAACCACTTAACTCATCTGTGTCTCAGGTTCCTAATTTATATAAGAAAGAAAGGCAGAAATAAAGTAGATAGACAGCTGGACTGCAAATCAGAAAATTCTAGATTCAAGTGTTCCCTTTGGCACAGATTAATGTATGACTGTGGGCAAATCACTTAACTTTTCAGTGCTGAAGGCAATTCTCTAAGAATATACATTTCAGAGAAGGTGCTACTTGCAATTTTTATTGTTCTCTGGTTGTTTTTTAGTCCTGTCTAACTATTCATGACCTCTTTTTGTATTTTCTTTTTTGGTAAAGATACTGGAGTGATTTGCCACTTCCTTCTCCAGCTCATTTTACAGATGAGGAGACTAAGGTAAACAGGCTTTAGTGACTTGGCAAGGTTCATATAGTTAGTAAATATCTAAGGCTGTATTTGAACTCAGGAAAATGAGTCTTCTTAACTATGTGTGGCTCTCTATGCATTATGGTGCCACCTAGCTGCCCACCTGAATTGAACTGGCAGAGGGATTTTCTTTTCACATGAGAGTTCACAATACCACCAATACATAAGCTGTCTTCCCTTTCAGGAGATTTGCTCTGGGCATGAAACTTGGTCTCATAATATAATGCAATGTTGTTTTTTCAAGGAATTTGTACTCTTTTATTTTGCCCATGACAAGTGATTCAACTGAAATCCAAAGCAAACCCCTTTGGTATAGAACTGGTCTACAGTAAAAACCCATTTAAGAAGAGTATAATAGAATTGTGTCTTGGAGCCATATGGATATATCATGCAATATTTCATGACCTATTTGAAAGAGTTCTGGATTTTGTGTCAGAAAATCTGGAATCCAACCCAGATTCTGTTATTCTTCTTAAGTGATCATCCTTTATAACCCTCAGTTTCTTCACATGTTAAATGAAGGACAGTTAAACTGGGTAATCTCTGGCACCTCTTCTCCTCTAGATCTTCGTGTGTGTGTGTGTGTGTGTGTGTGTGTGTGTGTGTGTGTGTGTGTGTTTCTAATATTTGGTTTGGGAATAAAAATAAACAGTAGCAAAATGAGAGGTAAGAGTCAGAGAATATTTCCTGTGACGCAGATTATTCTTAGTTACATGAGGTTGCAGATTTTGCATTATCCAGTCAGTCTGGCAACTTGGTGACAGGACAAGGAACTCCCTGTTAGCTGACCAATGCTAAAGATTCGGCAAATTCAGCAGCTTGTGTGAGGAGGCCATGTGCCCTCTGATTCTGTGTTAGTATTACCTGACAGAAAGAATGAATGAAATTAAAAATTACCGTACCCAGGATCATAGGGAATAGAAAGAGACCTCCAAGGTCATTGAGTCCAAGCTCCTCAAACCCAGACAGATTGAGGATAAGCTACTTGATGAGCATTACAGAGATATATTCCTATGATTTTGTCAGTGAGGGAACTTCCTCAATAAGATATAATGGACTTGGATTCTTAAATTCCTGTGTTATCAGTTTCTATGTAGATCTTCATTACATTTAGAGTTTCTCACAGATAGGAAGGATGCTATTAGGGAATTCTTCCCTTCACAGGTTTGAATGTTTTCTCTAATGAGTGTCCAGCTCCTTTTCCTTCCTCTGCTTTGCAGTTAGGATTTGAGTCAAACAAAGAAAGTCTGACCTGTTGAACACTGGTTTTTATCACACTGATCTGTTTGTAACTCAGTTTGGCAAAAGACACCTAATGCCTCCAAGGGGAGATGCCATTCATTGTGGACACTGTTTTCCATCACTGCAAAGACTCTTAGAGAGTCACTAGACGTGCTTATTAAATAAACTTGATGAAAGAATCAACCAAGCTTAAGGTTCTCCAATATTCATGAAAACAACAGTGATCTGGCTCACATGGTTCTAGCTAAGAAATGATTCTCTTTCATCCCACACTGATTTCTTTTGAAGTCATTTATTCTTTAAATATATTAAATACTAAAGAAGTTGTCTTTTTTCCAAAATAGATCAGTAGGCAAGGCTACTATTATGAGGGTCTATTTAGGATGAATAAAAAGGAAGTGAGGTTTTAGTGGGAGTTAAGCCTTTCTGGCTTTGATTCCAACACTTAATCGGGATCTGAATTCTCAAAATCCATTGGCCAAGTTAAAATAGTCTTGCTTCCGTGACAAATAGGATCTCCCATTTTTGCAATACTTGATCCTTTACAGAGTACTTTGTTCATAACAAACCTAGAGATAGTTCCCAGGTTTTAATAGCCATTTCCAGATAAGGAAACCAAAGCTTGAAGTCATGAAATGATGCATTTGACAATGCATAGTAACTAAACATAGGAGTCAGAAAGCAAATCTAAGTTTTTCTGAGTCCAACCCAGTGTTTTCATTTTGCATCCATGCTTATATTCATTATCCTTGGCTTCCTTCAAAGCCCAATTCAAAGTTTGCCCCCAACAGAAGTCCATTCTTAATGCCTCTCCTATTAATTTATATGGGCAACTAAATGGCACCATAGTGCATAGAGCACCAGGTTGGAGTCAGGGAAACTCATCTTCCTGAGTTCAAATCTGTCCTCAGACACTTACTAGCTGTGTGACCCTGGGCAAGTAGCCTAAACCTGTTTGCCTTAGTTTTCTTATATGTAAAATGAGCTTAAAAAAGGAAAAGCAAACTACTCCAGTATGTTTGCCAAGAAAATCCCAAAGGAGGTCAGAAAGAATTGGACAGGATTGAAAAATGACTCCAGACAATCCTCACAAAATTGTAAAAGTAAAGATAATGTTTTTACATTTGAAATGTCATGTTGCATGTGATAAAATCTTATGTTGTTATCATGGTTGTTAAAAAGAGAATTTGCAAGGAGATTTCCAAGGATGCTGCTACTATGTCTTTGGACTGTCCCCAAATGACTATGCTTATCTCATTCTTTTCCTGAAAAGTTTCTAATTTTTTGAAGGTATGGGTATTTATCAACAAAAATGACATAGCTTCATGAATAGTTGGATAAGGCAACAGAGAACAATAAATTCTACTTATATACAAATGCTGTCATGATTATGGAAAAAAAAATCTCCCCTAAATGATTCATTTCTTACATACTTGGCACATGGTAAGCACTTCTTCATATATGCTATTTTCATTCATTCACAATCATAATAATAGCTAGAATTTGTATGTTACTTTAAGGTTGGTCAATTGCTTTACATATATTGTTCATTTGGTCCTCACAATAGCCCTGGGAGATAGGTGCTATATTATTCCCATCTTGCAGATGAGGAAACTGAAGTTAAGAGATACTAAGTAATTGTTTTAGTGTTAACACTACTACTAAATGTCTGAGGCAACATTCTAATTTATATTTTCCAAGCTTCTATCTACAGAGCCACCTCAGCTCTATCCAGTTGATATACTAACAAGAGGTAACTTTGAATACTACTCCATGATTCACAGGCAGATTCATAAAAAACAGTGCTGGCTTTAGCTAGTCTACTCTTTAGGCAGATTATTTTCTCCATGTGGTATTTCCCCATAGCTTCTCCCTGGGGAGAATGGTAGGCTGGCTGATTCCATTGGCAGAAATGGGATGCTGGTTCCTTCATTCAAGGATGTTTCTGTCCAAAGGCAATGAGTAATTAACCAGGAGGATTGTGGTTATTGTTTTCAGAGTGGGAGGAGGACAGAGGATAAGGAGCTGCCCCTGCAAACTCTCTTTTTCTGGAAATCTGCTCCATCACTTGATCCAAAACTTTAGAGATCTCTTTGTGGCTTCCCACTCTTTCCATCCCCCACATTAATTCAATTGTTAAATTCTGTGAATTCTACTTCCCTACTATCTTGCACATCAGTTCCCTTCTCTTCATCTCTTCCTTGAACTGCTACTGTATTCTCCTAACTGTATTTTCTGCTTCCTGACCCATAAACTAGGCATAATAATTATACTTGTGTTGGATGTTGACAATACTGCTGCAAGGGGATCTTTAAATCTATGTTAAAATGGGAGCTGGTGTCTTCATCATGCTTGAAGCTACCTTTGGTCTTTGCTTCTAAACTGCAATTGATTATCAAATTCCCCATACCACTATTGGCACAAAGCCATTGTGCAGATCAGACATTGTCAGGGCATAAAGTCAGAGAAGCCACAGAAGTGAATGGACCATAACTCTTCTGAAGGCAATGTAGGGTGAAACAAATTTGAGCAGTGTGAAGATACAAACCAACAAACACATCCTCTATTTTCTAAATCTAAATACTTATCATTCAGATTATAACTCATTTAATGTGTACAGGAAAACAGATAACTCTCATTTATGATCAGTGAAGTGATAGTCTATTGCAATTGAATTATCACCTCCACGTATGGGTGATTTTTCACTTTAGTCAGTTGTATCTGTGATATGGTAAGGGAAAGGAATTATGACAGGCAGTCTCCTCAGATCTTGCTCTAGAATTACTATGCAATGTGGTTTTTTTTTCCATTTCAGGATTGGATTCAATTCAACAAGTATATTTTTAGGGACGTAAAATGTGCCAAAGAGAGATGGTGATTTGGTATATAGAGAGCTGATCTGGAAGCCAATGACTCCAGGCTTTGTCCTCACTCAGACTTGATATGTGACCCATTCTGGGGTTTGGTGCTCTGGACAATTCTCTAGAACTGGAGGGTCTTGCTCTAAATCATTAGATAAAGTTTATTCACCTAGGGGTTTCCATTTTCAATAACTGCATAGTTTATTATCAAGTTCCATGTACCAGGTATATTTTGATTGTGGGAAGAAAAATGTTTAAGTGTGTATTGTGCATCTAAATATATCTACACATAACTACAAGGTAATTTTTCAGGTGGGAGGCTAGCACTAAATGATTTGAGGAATAGGGAAAGGCCTCTTGAAAAAAGCACCATTTGAGCTGAATCTTGAAAGGCAGTACAGGTGACTCCAAGAGACAAATGTAAGAGGAGATTGTATTCCCATCATGGTAAGCAGCCTGTGCAGAGGCAAAAAGACAGAAGATGGGATGTTTTAAATGATAAATAATAAATAAATGAGTCTGTTCAGGGTGAAGAGTAAGTGGAAGGGAGTGATTACAGAGATAAACCTGGAAGAGGAGACTGGAAGCAGACAGTGAAGGGCTTTAAATGCATCACTTGCTCATCCACATCATAATACATTTGGAGGTTACCTGCACAGCTGGAATTAGGGCAGCTGAATTATAACTAAATGCAAATGAGCTACTGGTTTATGCAAATGTTGCTCATATAACTTAAAAAAATGTCTGATAGAAGGTTTTCTTTGACTTTCTGAGAGACGGATGTGATGATTTCTAATAGGGAGACAAAAATTCTAGTATAATGGTGGAATGGGAAAAAGAGAAAAGGTTGAGAATAAAAAAAAAAAATTTGGGAAACCCGTTGAGTTTTCAAAAGGGAAAAGAATGCAGAATGATCTGATATTTAAAAGGGATAGTTGAAAGGAAGGGAGAAAACCAGGGCCATTGGTTAACTGCTAGGTTTGGATGAGGAAGATCTGAAATCAAATTTCACTCCTTGTATTTACCAGTGTGTGACTATGACCAAGTCATTTCAACTCAGATCCTTATCTATAAAAAAAGGGATAGTAAGGCCCATTATACCCAGCTCATAGAGTTGTTACAATGTTCAAATGAGATGCTTTGCAGAAGTTTAAAATGCTACATAAATATTACTTAATGTTATTGTTCAGAGAAAAAAGAGATTGTAGTCTTGGGAACATGAAATGGAGGTTAAGAAAACTTTTTATATGAGAATCTCTGACCAGAGGCCAAAATTGGGTAGACAAGAGACCAAGATAAAAACAAAACAAAACAATTGAAGGACCCAAGTCCTTTAGAATTCAAGGGATCTGGGCATTGAATTAGCTTGAAAAGAGAGCACCAACAGGAAGCATCTGGAAGTGACTCATTCCAGATTTATTTATTTATTTATTTATTTATTTTTTTACCAGCTGATCCAATTGTTAGAGTGAGGCTTATCACAGTGTATAGAGCAATGGGTTAGGAGCCACGAAAACCTAGGTTCAAATCCCATCTCACATACTTACTAGCTGTGTGACCCCAGGCAAGTCACATAATCTCACCTTGACAATTTTCTCCTCTAAAATGAGTGGCTTATACTCTGTCCTTGAAGGTACCTTTCAATTCCAAATCTATAATTAAATTAAAAACAAACAAGCAAGCCATGAAATCAATTAGAATTGTGTTATTTGCCCCTCCCTTCCATTCATGCTAAAGGTGTAGAATTGGAGTCTGAAAATTCCTTGACATATTCTTACTTGAATGAACTCAGCTGATCTTCCCAAGGGAGATCTTTGGAAGGGAAAACCTCCCTGATTAACAGCCACCCACTCCCCCAGATGTTGAGCCAGAGAGGAAGCCTCTAGGAAACTACTAAGGTCTGAGGGTTCAATAACAGTTCCTTATGAAGGTGGCAGAATCATAGGTTACCTTCAGCATCTGATAACTGTTCAGAAAGTGATTTGCTCAGAGAAGTGTCCAGAATATCAGACCCATGGTATTTACTTGCCAGAAAACTGCACTCAGCAGTTTCAGAAATTAAGCTATTTTTCCATTGTCTCAGTGCTCCAAGAAAAACTTTGAATTAATCATTCAATCAAAATTTATTAAGTACCTACCATGTGGCAAATATTATGCTGATCTTTGGGGAAACAAAACAAAAAAAAATAACCCAAAAAACAAAAGGCAGTCCCTGCCTTCAAGAAACTTATAGTCAAATGGGGAGGACAACTACAAAACAATTTATGTACTAGATAAATAGGATACAATTAACATAGAGGGAAAGCACTAGAATTCAGGGAGGTTGTAGAAGGCTTCTTGTAAAAGGTGTGATTTTAATAATAACTTAAAGGAAAACAGGGAGGTCTGTAGTCAGAACAGAGGAGAGAGAGCATTCCAGGCATGGTGGTGGGGCAGCCAAAGAGAATGTCTGGAACCAGAAAACATGGAGCAGCCAGGAGACCAGTGTCATTGTAGTTCATATTGGGGAATAAGGTGTAAGGAGTCTGGAAAGGTGGGAAGGGACTAGATTATGAAAGACTTTGAATGCTAAATAGAGTGCTTTGTATTTGATCCTGAAGGTGACAAGGAGTCACAGAAGTTTATTGAGTAGGGGAATCTCATGATCAGATTTGTGTCTTAGGAAAATCATTTTGGTGGTTGAATATAAGATGGATTGGAGTAGGGATAGAGCTAAGGCAGGCAGATTTTCAGCCAACTCTTGAAATAGTACAGGTATGGTCTAATGAGGGCCTACCTGGGGTGGGGGGAGGGTGACAATATCAAAGGAGAAAAGGGGACTAATTTCAAGTGGTATTGCAAAGTTGAAATCAACAGGTCTTGGCTATAGTTTGGATACTGGGAGTGTGTGGATAGTGAGGAATCCAGGATGATTTCCTAGCCTATGAGTCTGGGGGACTGGAAGGATGTGTTGACCTCTATGGTAACAAGCAAGGTAGAAGGGGAGGGAAAATTTAGGGGAAAAGATAATGATATCTATTTTGGATATAGTGAATTTAATGTATCTGTTATGCATTCAATTTGATTTGACTGAAAGGCAAATGGAGATGCAAGTTTAGAGATCATCAGAGAGGTTTGGGCAGGAAAGGCAGATCTGAGAAGTATCAAGATAGATATGATAATTAAATCCATAAAACTGAAGAAATCACAAGTAAAGTAGAAAAGAGAGAAGAGAAGAGGACTCAGGACAGAACCCTGAGGGATATCTATGGCTAGAAGGCGTGATCTGGAAGAGGATCCAGTAAAAGAGACAGAGAAGGAGCAGTCAGAGAGGTAGGAGAAGAACTAGGACAGAATGGTCTCCTAGAGAGAAAAGAATATCAAAGAAGCTAAGTTGTAACAGTAGCGTCCAATGTTACAGAAAAGACAAGGAGAATAAAGATTAAGGAAAACCAAACCAAAACAAAGCATTGCATTTGATGAGTTATTATAAGCAAATTGTCACTCTGTATCAGTAGAGAAAAGTTTTCACTCTAGGAGTGTCCTAAAAATTTAAATTTGCGAATTCACGAGTCTGGACCAACACATGTACATACATACAGATGTATCTATATATTTATATGTATCTATAATGAGCACATACATACATACCTACATGCATGCATGCATGAATACTTACTGGTTGATTTATCAAAGTTTGGTGTGAGTTTCTTGGTCAGCTCACTTCAGTTGAAGGGAAGGAATATAATAAAGGAATATCCAACTACATATGTGAATGAAATAAAAAGCTTTTGCCTACATTGTTTGACCTCCTTAATCTGAGAAAGCTGATACATCAGCAGGGGTTTCCACAGCATGTGCCCACACAAGTTTATGCTCTGTTGGAACTATTGGCTTTTTTTCCTTTTTTTTTTTTTCTTTGAGTGTGTATATAAGGGGGGAGGTGTTTAGATACAGGGAGGATGAGTAAGAAGAGTAAAATTATCTTGAAGTTATAAAATAAAGAAAGAATTTGATACAATTTAATGATTTTTCAACTTTTAGACATGACAGATTTTTTGTTTTATTTCATTTGTGTGTGTGTGTGTGTTTTAGCAGACATGGGGAATTCCCAAGGTTATGAATGATTCATTAATTTGGCTAACTAATTATTTTTACTTATTTAACTTGTAGGAAGGGCTATTGAATCAAACTACTGCTACCAGTTCAGATTAATATGGCACATTTAAGTTTACAAAGTACATTAAATTTATCATACCATGGGGGCAGGTAGGTGGTCAGTGGATAGAACAACCAACCCTATATACAAATAAATGTATGTATGTATGTATGTATGTATATTATACCATTTGATCCTCATGACAACCCTAGGAAGTAGGTATACTAATGCCATTTTATGCATTTATCTTCATCTCCTATCCCCAGATGAGTAAATTAAGGCTCAGAAAGTTAAGTGGCTTTGTTAGTGTCTAAGGTGAGATTTGAATATAGATCTTTCTGATTCCAAGTCTGGAATTATACTCACTACATCAAATTAAAAAGTTTGTTTTTTCTTAAAAAATTCTTTTTTTTTCCTTAAAAATTCTTTTTTTCCATAGCATTTGCAAGTAAATTATCCCTTCTTCAAAAATGGAGTATTGTTTTAAAACTTTACAATAATGAGATTATTTGTAGATGAGAGAAGACTGGTATAATAGATAAAGAGTGATTCTTGAAGTTGAAATGATGAAGTCAAGTCCTGCCTTTTACCCATGAAGGCTGTGTCAACATAAGCAAGAAACTAAACCTTTCAGTTCCTTGGGTGACTTTTTATAGGTCTGAATTAGAATTGCGTTGTTGATCTCAATTTGATTGAGAAACTTATCAGAAGCTCTCCACACCAGAGAATTCATAGGTCTCTCCCTTTCAAACCTCTCTCTTACTTTTTTGTTTTTATGTTTGACCATGTGCATATATGGATATATACACACATGCATATGTGCATATATGTAAAAAGCATTGAGAAATGTTGACCAATGATTATTAATCCAATAACTCTTTAACATATGTCAGCCAAAGTATAAAGTAGCAAAATATAGTCTGTGGGCATTTAAAATAGTGGAAAAAAGTCTTTAGTTAGCCATAGAAGACTTTTTTTAGTTGAAAAAATAAAGTAAACTTAGACTATAGATCTAGAGCTGTAAAGGGTTTGTGAGGTCCTTGAGTCTGAACTCTCATTTTCTAGATGAGGGACCTGACTTTACCATGGTAATTTAGCTAGCTAGGAAGTGTTTGATATGGGCTTTGAAGACTAGCCTTTCTACCTCCAAGGTTGAAATTATATCTACTAACCCACTCTTCATCTGCTGAAAGAATATTTTGGTAAAATGCCCCTAAAAGGCATTTTTTGTTCTTATTTTCCCCTATACCTGGCGCAGTGCCTGGCTTAGAGTAAGCCTTTAATAAATGTTTGCTGAATAGAGTTGAATTAAGTCTAAATGTATCAAAAGAGAGACTCACAAGGTCTTTCTATTTCAAATTAATTTTTTTAGAGTATTAGAAAGGCTTGTTAATGAATCAGTAAACTTGTTAAGTGTAGTATAAATACTTTATCCCAAAGGATCTTAAATTCTTGCTGGAGTATGTATGTGGTCATGTGATAGATATATGGTAGATACATGATAGAGAGCAAAATTGTATACAAAATTGGCCAGATTATCTGGTCAAGTTAAGAAATGCATTGGAGTTTAGATAAGAAATGGCCCCTTAATAGATGTTTATTAACACATTAATGTAGGTTGAAAGCTACTGTTTGTAAGTTCTTTATGAAGAGAGGCTTTTAAGTCATTATGAAATCAATATTAAGGAGTTTCACAACAGGACTTGTACAAATGATTGTAATGCATCAAGTTTTATTAACCAGCTCTTTCATCCATGGCCTGTTCTTTGGGAAAAAAAACAAAAAACAAAACAAACAAACAAAAAAAAACAACTTCCCTCTTGCCTCAGGTAGGTAGGCATCATGGACAAATGAGGAAAAGGAAATTTCCTGTGTGAAGGTGTTGAACTCTCTAAATATGCCAGCATGATTCTGTCATTCTGGTCTAGCTTTTTACAGGAATCTCTAAATGGTCAATTCAGTCTTTCTGCCTACTTTTGAATATTTTCCTTCTTCTTTCTGGAGCCAAGATGAAGTGTTAAGTATTTATAGACAGAATTTGGCACTTTATCTGGGAGCTTGAAACAGCATTTTAAAGAAGCAAAAAGCTTGAGTTGGTGCTAGTGAGAAGTCTGTTATTGGTAGTATAGAGTGGGTAGGGAGATGAAGAAATCCCTCTTTGCATTTATGAATGTGTTATTACAGAGAGTTGAGTCTTACCTGAATCACTTTAAGGGCCAATCAGAAACCTATAGTGCCTTTTAGGGTAGAGGTAGTAGGAGAGAGAAGGGAGGGGGGGAAAATGTGAAAGTCAGATTGGGAGTTGAGCCAATGAGCCTGGTTGGTAGAGTTTTGGGAGAGAATCCAAGAAGTCTGTGCTATTTCTATGGTTAGTTCTGTGATTTTTTTCTATTGTAAGAAAAAAAAAGTTAACTCTTTCTGGTAAAAGAATATAACTTAATCCAAAAGTCAACAGCCAAGAGCAAAATAAAATGAAAAAAAAAAAGAGTATATTTGGTTTTACATTAGTTCCCTCTAAAATGTCAAGATAAGAACACTTCCAGCCCTTCTCCAACCCCCGGCCCCCCTCTTCCCCCCCATCCCTTAGGGAACATTGGACTCTCTCCATGTTCCTGCTGAGGCTTTCTTATGAGAGTTTCTGGAAGCGGCACCCTCTGAGGTAATCCTGTTCTCCATGCTTGCTCCAATCACTGACTGCCCCTAGCATTCCTCTCAGGAGCACTCATCCATTTATGCTTTATTGATGAGTGCTTTCCTTCTAGACTTCAATGGGGATGTTTGATTTTGGCACCATGACAAAGGAAAATATTATGCTTGACATCGCGCAATCTCAAAAATTCTTCATGAAGACGGCAAAGAGAATGTCCTGTTGTGTTCGCAGAATCCTATCTGCCAGTGTGTGGTACAACAGGGCCTATCTCTGGGTGATTCCACATAAACATTCTCTTTCTTTGTTAAAAAGTTTAAATGAACTTTTAGAAAGAAGAGGGCACTTAAATATTCATGTTCTGCAGGAGGCTCTCTTGATACAGGTCATATCTCCAGGGGTTCAATTTAGGTTAAGGAAAAATTGAATTAGCTTTTACATTAACTTAACTAGTTAAATGACCATTATCCTTAAATTCATTAAGGAATAGTGAAGCTATGAAGAAAATGTGAAATGGACAAGAAAACATACTCCTCATAATTTGGTTGATGGTATTTGTGCAATTAGTGATACATAGCATGGAATGCAAATGAGACCCACATCCATGGTATGTAACAGTCACTACAGGCCTATAAATCTAACTAACCTTGTCTAGTCCTGAATGGGTATTGCCTCAGACAAAGTGAGACATGGGAAAGACTATAGCTTTTAAAAGGCTAAGATCTTTGTAAATTAGCTGTACAATTCAAGTCAGAGTTCTCATTGCAATGTCTATCCTTTCAAAAATGAAAAATTATGTTATTGAGAAGGTGATGCATTTTGAATTGCAGTTGAAATCAGAGATGGAACTGCATTTTCTGCTCTCATATTCTAGTTCAGTCAATACAGAATGACTTGGATGCAGCAGTTGCTACTCTGTTCTTAGAAATCTTCAGTGATTATTTTTGTGTGTGTGCTGATTTCACACATATATTTCTCTGTGTATGTGTATATATAAATATAAATAAATTATATATATATGTGTGTATATATATGTACATACACATATATGTAAGTTGTACACACAATAATAGTCAAAAGAGTGTATATATATATATATATTAACTTATCTATCCACACACATATAAATATACAAGTGTACATTTTAAATCTTTATATATTATTAATCTATCTATTTATTTACCTATCATTTATTTATCTATTTATCCTTGTCAACTTAATTTCCCTATGTTTGTTAAGGACATCTCCAACCTTTCAGAGTTTTGGGTTTAATGTTGGTGTTATCCTTTACATTTCTCTTTTACAAACCCTGATCTACATTTAATAATTTCCAGGACTTGTTAATTCTGCTTCTACAAACTCTCTTTCTCACTTGATCCCTTCTATTCTCTTACTTGGACATTACTCCAATTCAGTCCCTCATTCCTTTTCTTTGGGATATATATAGTGTAATGGTGCCTAATTGGTATTAATAATTCCTGTCTTCTTTTCTACAATCTGTTTTCCATGCTGCATTAACTTTTTTTTTTGCCTAAGGTGAGATCTGATAATATGACTCCCTTCTCAAAAACTTCAAGAATTTTTTGTTGAGTCTAGAATAAATTACAACCTCCCTATATCAGCAAAATTATTTCCATGCAGCACAATAATAATAGTTAACATTTAAATAGTATGTTAAAGTCTGCAAAGAACTTTACATGTTACCTCAGTTTGATTCTTAGAATAACTGTATGAAGTAGGTTCTTCATTTTAAAGATGAGAAATCTGAGTCTGAATGAGATAAAAATTACTTGCCCAATTATAGTTGCACTTACAACTAGTAAATGTCTGAGACAATATTTGAACTTGTCTTCCTCACTGCAGGTTTGGCCACCTAGCTGACAGATAAAACTGCCAATGTCATGACCCTATTCAGGAACCTTGGAATCATAGTCTCATGTTATGAATGGGATCTTAATGTTCACCTCACTTTAAATGAACTCTCTCATCTAAACTTTCTCATATTAGGGCGTTGGAGGTGATGTGGCTAACCTATGATCACCCAGATTTCAGGGTAATCAGTAATAACCAGAATTCTACTAACCCCATATCATACTCTGTCTACCACATGGTGTTTCTATCAGCACTCTCTTATTGCCTCTATGACTGCTCAGCATTTGAAAACCCTCACAATCTATCTCTACACATTCTTTCCAAGCTTCTTTCATATTCTCCTTGACACACTCAGTTTTCCAGACACATCACAAGTACCAATTCCTTGGGGAAGACTTTCCTGTTTTCCATGGTTTTAGTTTTCTTTCTGCCTCTGTGTCTCTGTTTGTCTGACTGTATATAGAAAATATATACACATTGCATTTCATATGTATGCATATATATCATATGTGTATACATACAAAATTCTTTAGCAATATATGTTATTATAGCCAAGAAAATTAGGTTCAAATTATGTTCTGGCCTATGTAAGAAAGCTTTGTCTGAAGATACAGATCTTAATTAAAATTTTTCTACAAGTTTTCTATTAAGCTTTTCAGTACACAGTTGCATCATGACATTCAGTGCTATTACTTTAATACATTTCATCTTTATTTTAATAATACAGTATACAAAATACATGTATATACACAGACACATATGCATATGTCCTGCCTCTGATAATTCCTTGCCATGAGATCGTGAGCAGGCCATTTACCCTCTTTGAGTTGATACACATACATATGCATAATTTTGTTTTTTGTATGTCCCAGTAGAAAGTAAGTTTCTTGAATTCATGCTAAATCATCCCCTTCTTACTAGAGACTTGGGGATGATATGTACATGGAAGGTGGTATAAAATATCAAAAATAGAAACTTTTTTTGATTAAATATTTTTATTTATTATCAAGGAGGGCTGTGTGTGTGTGTGTGTGTGTGTATGTGTGTGTTTGTGTGTGTGTGTAAGGATAAAGGGAAATGCCTGGTATATAAACAAGTCAATAATAAAACAACAAAAAATCTTCTTTGAAGATAGAACCTCCTTTTTTTTTAATCTTTGATAGTGATTCTTTTTTTATCCTCAGTGAATATACTAGTTACTTAATAAATGCCTATTGAATTGAATTTGCATGTAATTTCTATGGCTAAGGCACATTTAACAACACACACACACACACACACACACACACACACACACACACACACACACA
>JAJPUD010002564.1:69363-119884 GCA_023553655.1 Myrmecobius fasciatus
TACTACTACTACTACTACTACTACTACTACTACTACTACTACTACTACTATTACTATTAAAGATGAAGATGATAATTCAAAATTAATAATAATAATTATTTATATAAAATCTTAACCTTTACAGATATCTTTATAGATATCTCATTAAATTATAAGATGTCAATTTTGTTTTAAAGTTCTCCTAACTTGCAATTAATGCAATAGGTGCTACTATTATCTATTGTGCAGAAGAGGAAACTGAAGGTGAGAATGGTGAAATGACTTATCAAAAGAAAGTATTGTAGCTAGAAAATATTTGCAGCTGGATTTGAACTGATTTATTCTCAACTTCCAGGTTAACATTCTACCTACTAAATCACCTAGCCCAGGCTTTGTAATTCAATGCAAAATTCTTGCTTCTCACAATTATTCGAAGCCAGAAGATAACTGAGTCTGGAGTCAGGAAGATTTCATCATCAAGTCAGACACTCATAAGCTGTATCACCCTGTAATCCTATTTTGCCTGATTTTCCTTATCTGTAAAATGAACTAGAAAAGGAAATGACAAACTACTCCAGTATTTGCCAAGAAAACCCCAAAACAGGACTGAAAAAAATTTGCTGACTGAAAAGGTCTTTAGTTCCTTTTCTTTTCTGATACATTTCTTAGTTAAATCCTACTACAAAATCTGTTCAAGTCTAGTTGCTGGAGATATGGGGCAGGTAATCTAACTATCTCTCATTTATCATTAATACCATCTTGTGATGTCTTTTGCCTTTAAAAAAATTCCCATTGCTTTTCATATAGTATAAGCATATGTAGGTGCTTCTATGACTACTACCTACTATGCTTTAATTAATTAATTAATTAATGTGTATTGATAACAGCACAATGCCTATCTCATAGGAGGAGATTAATAAAGGTTTATATTAATTGATTATTTCTATCCCCAACACTTTGCATAGTTACTGGGATGTAGTTGATGCTTAATAAATGTTAATTAATAAATTAATATAGACAGAGCAACCAAACCCATTAAAAGGGAGAAATCTGATTATCTGATTAAATCTACCCTCTGCTATTTCTTTGTACATGGTCTCTAGATAATTCTTTCTTATTTTCAGATCCTTTAGCTCTCTGTCCATCCAATTACTTTTTTGCAATAGGACTTCTAACTGAGAACTGATTGTTTTGAGAATATTGGTGGTAACAGGTTAGGACAGCTTTAAAACAAAATTGACATCTTATAATTTAATGAGATATGTATAAAGATATCTGTAAAGTTAATATTTTATGTAAATAATAATTATTAATTTTGAATCATCATCTTCATCTTCAATAGTAATAGTAGTAGTAGTAGTAGTAGCAGCAGCAGCAGCAGCAGCAGCAGCAGCAGCAGCAGCAGCAGCAGTAATAGTAGCAATAGTGAAAAGTGACATTTTAGAGACCTCACATAATTAAGAATGTGACTGAGTAAAGGGAGACAACATTTTTGGTTAAAGAAAGATTATTGGGAGGATAAAATTGACCTCTCCAAATATATATGTGTGTGTGTGTGTGTATATATATATATATATATATATATATGTAAATAATTCTTCAGTTTATGATTTAGTGAAAAGAACATTAGAACAAGAGACAGAACTTTGGATTGGAATTTCAATTCTCCCATTTACTAAATTCGCCCAATGTATAGTGCATCTGTGTTGTCTGTACAAAATATATATACTAATTGATCAGTTCTTTGGACTTTCCATCCAACTCTATGTCAGAGTCTGGACAATAAACATTCTCTATGCATTTAATCTTTTCCCAAGTGAATAATTAGACTGAATATTTGAGAATGATTGATGTATCTCAAAAACTGTCTAAGACTTGATATACTCTTTCCAGAACCAACCCAAAATAGGGGCATCTGGTGGCTTTCATTCTCCATGGGGCATTCACTTGTCCATATAAACTTGGAGTTGGATATCCTGTGTGACAATGACTCACTTCTTCTTATGCCTGAGTGGATATTGATAATCAATGTTTCAGTGAGGAAAGTTGTCTCTGTGGTCTAATTTTTCAGGGAATCCTGCATGAGCTTGAAAGCATATACAAGATATACCTTTTCTGGAGAATTTTGAAAATGACATTTTGTGTTACTTAATCAAATATTTAATCTCTACCTCCACAAAATAACAACAACAACAACAACAACAACAACAACACAGTAGGATGTTTTATTCTCTTCTTATTTGGAGGCAAATTCCTTTTCATGCTTTATAAAATATTTGGATATACATAAATGGGATAAGGACCTAAGGTTGTTAAATCCACAGTGCATGCCCAAAACCAATATACTGTTCCATATACTGATCAGGATTGACAATATACTGGCCAGACTCATGCTTCTATCAATGCATACAATCACTGTTTATACAGCACAAACAATACAAACACTCATTCCTTTAGAAATGAATCCCTAATATTTGTCCTTGTGTTCCCAGTAAGTTTATGTTTTAGAATAGTTTTTAAATTCTCACTGCCCAGCTGGAAACTGTATATCTCTCCTCTGGGGTGGTAATCTGGAAAGTCTCTGTCAATCAGTACATCTATCTAGTCAATATAAAATGTTCTAATATCCTTCAGCAACTGCAGGGAAGGCAAATGTCAGCTCTGTTGGCCACCCAGTAGCACTGAGACCGCTGGTGAATTTTTATGGCTCTAGTTAAGGGTATTAAAAGATTATGCCTTATTTTTGATGGGTGTCTTACTACATGATCTATTTTTTTTTTCTTTTTGCTGAGGCAATTGGGGTTAAGTGACTTGCCCAGGGTCACACAGCTAGGGAGTGTTAAGTGTCTGAGATCAGATTTGAACTCAGGTCTTCCTGACTTCAGGGCTGGTGTTCTATCCACTGCGCCACCTAGCTGCCCCTACATGATCTATTTTTAATTGTATTCTCTTTTTATTATCAATGATTATTTATCTGAGAATATACATATGTTTATTTTTAAAAAGCAAAACAATTTGTTCATCACTATACTGGGGCTTACATGGTCATCTTCAACTCTCTCCTCAACCCCACCAAAAAAAAAAAAAGAAAGAAAAAAATAAAAAAAAAATTTAAAAAAATCAGTTTTTTTACTTCACCAAGATTACTTAGTCCTAAAATGAACTCCAGATACAAATTGGAGTCCCTCATTTCAAATGAGATTATTTTCTTCACTGCAAGCTGAACGTAATCATTAAAGTTTATCTTCCTCAATTTATAGATAGGTACAGTAATCCCAGAGAATTTTAGGGGTCTCCCATAGAGGTATGGAAAAGAGCTGAGATTTAAACCAGGAACTTCTGAGTTTAGATGGTTCAATGATTAGAATCCTGGACTTGGAGTCACAGACCCTTGTTAGCTATGTGATCTTGGATAAGTCACTTAACGTCGCAATACAAATAGTTTCTAATGTCCCTTCCAGATATAATTCTCTTTGATCTCTTGAGTGCCATATAATGCAGTAGTAGGTAGAGGGTTGAAACTGTACTAAGGAATGCATAGGCTCAAATCTCAATGTGCATTTAAGATGTGGGATATGGCCAATGCAGAGACAGAGAGTTCGGCAATGGAATGTCCTGTGTGACAAATAAAAAAACGAGAAGTTTGGCAGGTTTGGAGAGAGTGGGAGAAGTTCAGTGAGTCTGGAAATATAAGTTGGGACAAAGTTGGATAGGGCTTTAACAGCTGAAACAGAAAAGTATACTTTGTCCTAAAGGCAATGTAGAATCACTGAAGTTGATTAAGTAGAAGAACAGCATGATTACATTAATGTTTAAGGAAAATCACTTCAGCAGAAGTTCATAGAGACTTGCAGAAAGGAAACTAATTAGGAATCTATTTCAATAATTTAGGTGAGAGAAAATTTGGGTCTGAAATCAAGGCAATAGTTGTGTGAGTGGAGGCAAGTAGTTAGATGGGAGAAATTTTGTAGAGGTAGAAAAGGCAGTATTTGACACTGACCATATGAATATAAAGTTATGAATATGGGAAGGATGATATCACATTTGACAGAAAGAGGGGACTTATGAGAGAAGGTTTGGAGAGAATTATTAAGATTTAAATTTTGAACATATTGAATTTGATATGTCTCTGGGACATTTTGTTTAAAATGTGCAGTTGGCAATTAGGTGATGTGAGACTGAAGCTTGGGGGAGGATAATGGGGCTGGATGTGTGGATTTTGATGGTTCATCCACGACTGTCCATCATTTTTAAGTATTCTATATGTTCAATACAAAATATTCAATTAATGACCTGGAGGCCTTCCTTATCATCACTCCATCCAACCAGATCCTGTCACAAAGATGACATTCTTAAAATGGATATTTTGAGATTTCTAAGTATCCCATTTCTTCCCCCCAACTATATTTTATTACAAAAACCAAACAACATATAAAAATACATGTTAATGGGGAAATGATGGTTATATTTGGATTAAAACATTTTATTTTATTTTTTTCTTTTATTTGTATGGAGTCAGAGAGGTGTTTTCTAGGTTTAAAGGTAATATTGTATATATTTATCCAGCAGGGGGCACTCATGTATTTATGGCGGTCCGCCTATCCATTGATAGTAGGGCGACCATCATTATTGAATTATCTCTTGAATGACCTCATCTACAGTACAATCACGTATTCAAGCTCCAAACTCTTGTGGAAAGAAACCTCAGTGAGAATCTTCTCATAACCCTAGAGATCAGTTCCTCCATTTATTGTTTTATTTAGACTTTTGATTTATCAATTTAGGGAGCTCCCTGGATTCAAGCTCTGCCATTGAGACAGATTAATACTGTTCCTTTAATTTATATTCTTAAGGAATTATTAAGGTCACTGAGAAATTAAGAACTTTGTCCACATGGTATGTGTTTCATGCAAGATTTGAACTCAGATCTTCCTAGTGGTAATTAGGTGGCACATGGCTATAATACTAGGTCTTGTTTGACTCTGGAAGGTGTGAATTAAAATCTGACTGCAGACACTGGCTAGCTGTGTGGTTCTAACAAGTCATTTAAACTCTTTTCCCACTGTCAAAAATAGTGTCTACCTTCCTGAGTTGTGAGCGTGAGAATGAGATAATATTTGTAAAGTGCTTGGCATATAGTAGGTACAATATAAGTTATGACATCATCATGATTCCATGGCAGTTAGGGGACTCAGTGGATAGAGTGATTCTAGACTCAGGAATATGTGGATTCAAATACAATTTCTGGCATTTACTAGTGGTGTGACCCCAGACAAATCAATTTGCCTCAGTTTTCTCAACTTCAAAATGGGATAATAATAGCATCTATCTCTCAGTTGTTATAAAGATCAAATAAAATAATATTTGTAAAATACTTAGTTTAGTGCCTGGCACATTATTGTTATGTGTAAATGCTTATTTCTTTATCCCTTCCCCTTCTAAGGCTAGCCTTTTATCCACTTTTCCATATTATCTCAATATTTGATTTGTGAATCAATTGATATCACATCACAGTACATATTAACAATGTGTTGCTTTAATGGGATGAAGAAATTATTTGAAATGTTTAGGTTTTTGGGAGAATAGTCAAAATCTACAAAATGTAAGATTATACTTTTTAAAAAGATCTAATGTTTTGTAAAAGAAAAAAAGGAATATGCTGCAATTATCTTTTTGTGTGTTTTAAGCTTAACTCTAACATTACATGGTGTAGTGATTTTCAAACTGTGGTCTAAGGACCCCTAGGACAGCTAGGTACTGCAGTGGTTAGATGGGCCTGGAATTGGAAAGACTTGAGTTCAAATATGGACTCAGAAACTTACTAGTGTATGACCCCGGGGGAGTCACTTTACCCTGTTTCCCTCAGTTTCCTAATCTGCAAAATGAACTGGAGAAAGAAATGGCAAACCATTTTTGCCAAGAAAACTCTAAAATGGGGTCAGGAAGAATCGAACATGACTGAAAATGACTGAACAACAACAAATGGGATCCCTGGAATCTCCAAGAGCTTTATAAAGTTTTTTCAAGGTCAAAACTATTTTCCTAATAATAACAGAAACACTTCAATTTCCAGTACAATGAATTTTAATAATTGTAACCCATATAAATACGAAAGCTCTTTGAGGGACCCTCAATAATTTGTAAGGGTGAAAAGGAGTCCCAAAAACAAAAGTTTGAGAACTGCTACCATAGTGGGCTAAGTGGCTCTATAGTCAATAGGGGTTAAAAACAAAGAAGACCAAGGTTCAATTTCTGCCTCTGCTGAAATCTCAAACACATTGTTTAACTTCTCTTACCTCAGTTTCCTCATTTGACAAGTCAAAACACTAATGAAGCTAATGAGGTTCATTCTCTTTCCAGAGATATTATCCTGTATTATTGGCTTAATTCTGCTATCTTCCACTTGAATTCCAAAGTACTTAAAACAAAATTAGCCTAGCAAAGTATTGGGCTTGAGATCTCCATGTATTATATCAATTTGTATCACATCCTTCATTGTTCTAGAACACTATAGAATATAATTTTTATGCATAAAATATAAGTTGAATGCATTCTACAAATTAAACAATAATTGAATTATTGATAATTTTCCCCTTCTTCCCTTTATTTCAATTATGCGGCTAAGCAACGGGATGTCTGTATTTATAATAAAATTTTGGGAACTGAATCTTCTACTTTGGTAAGATTTTTACAAGAAAACCACAAAGACATCATTGTTTCCTCTTCATCTTTTTTCCCCATAGAGATCTAATTATTTTTTGAAGTGGTAGCTGGTCTTGGAGACAGAAAGATCTGGATTTAGGACAATTCTTTAGGACTATAAGTTGTATTCATATATAATCCATGTCAAATTGCTTGCCTTCTCAATGAGGAAGAGAAGGGAGGGGGTAAGGGAAAAAGGGGAATTCAAAAATTAAAAAAAAGTTAGAATTCTATGCAAATAATATAATCATTTTAAAATCAAGGGTTATGGGAAATTTGCTGTAAAGAGTGAGACTTTTAGAAATGGAGTAGTCCTAGGGGGTTGAATTTTTTTCTTCATTTCTTTGGAGAATTCTACTACATATTTTTCTAGAGATGGGGAGGAAGTCAGGAGGATTATAATCTAAACCAATCAGGAGCTGAGATATTTGAAGGGCACTGAAATGGAATAAGGAAAACCCAGTTTGAGTTTTCACTTCAGAGTAATGTGTAGGAGTTCGTGTAGCTGGGGCAATGAGGAGGTCGAACATAATTGCTCCTCTTGTACATGTTTTATCAGAGATGGATATCAGTGGATTGATGAGTTTATTGTTTTATTCCCAGCTAAAGAAAATCAGCAAGCAACAGCTCTTAACTCTCATAGCTTTAATGGATTAAGAACTTTCTTTCTGTGTAATTAAGGAAACTTATTTGGAAATATGCCAATAAAACATCTAGATAAAAAGGAGTCAGCTGACTGACTTTATTAACTAAAGTAAGTCTAGGGAAAGAAACCATTATGTTTATTTTTTCCTCTCCTTATTAGTTTTCACAGACCTGAGGGATTTGTGGTTTATAATTCTTCATTTTCCTTAAATGATTATGTATATATATATATATATATATAATTTTATACATAGAAATTTGGAAATCTCAATAATTAATAAATTATATATGCTTAGAAAATGGTAATTACAACATGAGATTATTTGGAAAACTATCCATGAAATTAAAAAAAAATTGCCTACATTTGTTTTATAAATTTATTATTATTGTTATTATTTAGTTCATGAGTTTATCTTTATACTGTCTTTATACTGTTCCATTATATCTACCATTGGAGAGAATCATTTCTGTCAGAAAACAGACATAGATTATTAAACAATTTTTAAAAGTAACACCTTTCTTATCTCTATATTTGTTTACGGATCTTGAAGTCAAGGAGATCTTGGTTCAAGTATATTTTGTATTCATATTAGCTCACATGATTTATATATGTCATTTAATTTCTTAGCACCTGGGATAACATTTTAAAATTATAAATTGTAGAATGGTTGGCAATCTATATTGATAGAGGGAATTTCCACATTAGGGGTTCCCTAAATCAATGGTGTCAAACTCAAATAGAAACGCATCTTTGTGGGCTACATATTTACTTGAGAAACAACAAATTAACACTATCCATGTTGTATAATATTTTAATTTATTTTATTAAACATTTCAAAATATATTTTAATTTGATTCTGGCCACATTTGGGAATATAGCAGTTTCCTGACCTCAGGATGAAAAGACCTGATCCTAAACCACTAAAAAAATTACTAGTTGGGGACCAGTGCATTTGTTTTGAAAAGGTAATTGTCATGTTTGTTTACTTATAATTCCACTCTACCTGCTAACATTTGTACTTACCAATTAATTGGTCTAGGTAGGTCCTGATTAGTGTGAATAAGAAATCTTTCTTAAATGGTCACATAATTGAAACTGTGTATTTTTACTGGATTGGATCCAATTATGATATTTTACAAAATTGTAATTTCAAACAGTATAAATTCTAATATAATCTCTTCAGGGGTTAACTATTCATATTAATCCATCTTGCCTGTATTATAAAATCATGTGATTTTAAAATAAAATGTCTTAAGACTTGTGCTTCTTATTAATTTAATGTAGATCAGTAAAAGATTCAAACATTAAATTTTGTCTTTTGTAAAGTAGGAATTTTCTTTCTTCATTATCATTTAAATATTTTATCATCATATTGTTCAATTGTTCTTCAGTTGTGTCTAACTCTTCAAGACCCTGCTTGGGATTTTCTTGTCAATGATTCTGAAGTGATTTGCCATTTCCTTCTCTTTCTCATTTTATAGGTAAGAAAGCTGAGGCAAAAAGGGTTAAGTGATTCCTTCAGGGTCACACAGTATTTGTAGACTACTGTTTCCAAAGTTATCCTTATTTAGGGTAGGAAGTGACTTTAGAAGGCATCTAATTAAGTTTGTAGATGAAGAAACTGAGAATCAGAATGATGAGATGATCCACAAAGCTAATAAGTAGCAGAGCTGATATTCAAGCTTCTGTATTCTATCCTCAAATTTAGTGGTCTCTATTCTATGACACCAGTTTAGTTTTGAGGAGAAATAGAGGCTTTGGCTTGGAAGATGTTAGCTTGAATATATACTGTCAAGGTAAAGTTCTTTTGAGATTAAAAAAGATTAGAACAGGCTTAAAGATGGTAGAAAAAGGGAAATTACAGAACTGTCCCGCAACCAAGGAAGGAAAGAGGAAAGGAAGGAAGGAAGGAAGAAAGGAAGGAAGGAAAGAAGGCAGGAAGGAAAGAAGGAAGGAAGGAAGAAAAAGAGAGAGGGATGGAGGAAGTGATAGAAATAGAAAGGGAGAGAGAAAAATACTGGGAGACACAGAAACAGAGACAGAAAGGGAAAAAAAGAAGGGAGAAGAGACAGAGACTTAAAATGGGAGAACGTAGGGAGAAAAAGGAGGGTGAGAATGAGAAAGTAGAAAAGGGGAGAGAGAATCACTTCCCTCCCCCCAAAAAAAAACTTTTGTGCCATCTTTTTGACATTTTAATTCTTATAGGATATTCTGCATGTGAAAACAAGTCCACTACATTTAAATTAATTCTCGCTTTTATACAAAATCTGGGGTATGTGTTTTTAAGTACAGTGTCATAACTTCCACAAATTTCCCCATACTATGCATATTTTAACTTGTTATTCTTAGCTTACAATTGAAAACTTTGTCTTTTTTTTTTTAGCAGTCAATTACACAACACATAAACAGTGCTGATTCTTGAAAAAAATTGATGTGGCTGCATATGATTGTCTCTATTTTCAAAACTAAAAATCCTTATTTGGTTCTAACTTTTGAACAACATAGTAAGCACACAATCTCTTATATTATCACACACTCAGATAGCCATCACAAACATTTGATTATCAGAAGTGGAGTTATGTGCTGCTCTCAGTTCTGATCATTGTTATAATGATTGGCTTCTCTCCAGGTTTTCTTGTTGTTCATATGTTCTTTCCTGGTATAAATGCATTAGAATCCCACGAGCTTATGTTGCTTGCTGCCAGAAAGCTGAAACATTGACTTTACTTGAGAATGCTGGTTTGTAATAGCTATTACATACATGAAAGTTAGATGAGTGATCTGTTCTAAATATATATCTTTTGTAATTTGTTTTATTTTTAGTCCAGAAAAACATAAACTACTTGAGGAAAGACTGATTTATTTTTAATGTGTATCCCAGTAATTAGGATAGCTAATAAGTATAGTTTCTTAATAAATGTTTGTAGAGATAACTATGTGGCATATGGAATAAAATGCTGGCTTTGGAATCAAGAGTTCAAATTTTATTTTCAATTCTTCCAAGCTATGTGACTCTGAGCAAGTCACTTGACATCTCTAAGAATCAGTTTACTCATCTGTAAAATGGATATGTAAAAAGTTGTCTTATTTGAGACAACCTGACTTTAAATCTAGAAGGGATCTTAGAGTCTATTTACTCCAACTTCTTGAAGCCTAGAGATGTTAATTAACTAGCTTAAAACTATATGATAAAGAAAGAAGCAGAATTAGAACCAGATCATCTGATTTTATTTATTTCTTTTTTTTGTTGCAAGGCAATTAAAGTTAAGTGACTACTCAGGGTCACACAGCTAGTACATGTCAAGTGTCTGAGAGATTTGAACTTAGATCTTCATGATTTCAGAACCAGTGTTCTATTCACTATGAAATTTATCTGCTACAGATATTGATTTTAAGTCCAGCCCATACCAGTTTTTGCTTTACATACTAAATGTTTAAAAATCCCAAATCTGTTTTACTTTCTTTTTTTTAAATTTTCTTTTATTTGCAAAACATATGTATGGGTAATTCTTCAACATTAACCCTTACATAACTTTCTGTTACAAATTTTTCCCCCCTACTCCTCACCCCTTCCGTATATGGCAGGATATCCACTACATGTTAATGATGTTAAACTACTTGACAAATCGAATTTATGAATACATATTTCCACACTTACTGTTGTGAAAGAAAAAACTGTTTTACTTTCTATGTAACCCTGGTGAAGTTATTTACCCTCTTAATGGTCAGGAAATTGTCTAAAGATTCTCTGTTGATTTATAAAGGCATTACAATCTACCAATATTTACAAAATCATGTATCAAAATCCTAAAAATGAAAATGTTATCTTTAATAAAACATGATTTAAAGTTTGGATTATTATCTTAGAAAATTAAAAAAAAAACTACTGGTGGAAGTCATTAAGTAATGACATGTTTATAAATGGTTTAAACTGTGAGCTCCCTGAGAGTAGGGACTGTCCATTGCTTCTCTGTGCATTCCCAGAATTTAGCCCAATGCCTGGCACTCATATAAAATTGTCTGAAGTTTTGTAGAGAAAATAAGATTTTATGTTAGATAAAATATAAATAGAGCATAAACTCCTCAAGGATAGTGACTGTTTTGTCTGTGAATTTGTTTCTACACTTCCTAGTGTAGTGCCTGACACATAATAGGCATTTAATATATGCTTATTGAATTGGATTGAATACATTTCCTATCACATATTGAAATCTTAGTTCTCTACTTAACATATGAACATGCATATTCCAAAGAATTCCTTCCCTCAGAGAGAAGTTGCATTATTTATTTCACTTGGTAGAGAATTACAATTCTCACCCAAACTGCCCAAACTTTTGTACAGAGGCTCCATGCAAAGAATCTGCCCCCCCAAATGTTTTATTTTTTTTTCAACTTGAGGTAGCCCTCCTTTTAGATCAATGGGAAGATAATAATGTGTAGAATTATGCTGAATTCAAAATCCTTTACATACCTAGTGGAATCCAAGATCAGATTACCTGTACTGACCATTGAGGTATTTTTAAAAATGTAAATGTTCTTTATTCTGGCTTTCTTCATAGCACAAGTGTGAGTCACATGAAAACCATAATAGATTCTGGCTATGCTACATGAAGAATTGTATTTGGATATGCTGAAACAGTGAATCTAAGCCCATGAAAGAATAATTTCCAGTGGTTTTTAAAAGGAAAAAGAGGGGGAAGGGAGTACAAAACAAGGAAAGATACAAATTGTGACACTTTTTATAGCAAATGAAGTAATTTTGGGTAAGAAATTGGGATGATTTAGATCTTAAATGATAAAATGATAACATTCCCTTTGAGATTTGGATTTCAGTGGTTTGTATTTGACATATATAAATATGACCTTCCTCCTACTGAATCTAAATACATGCTACTGATTCTTACTAAAAATGAGCTAATAGAATAGGATATTAGTCTTTGTTGCTTGAGAAAAGACTAGTTCCAAGATAGATAGGATGGTTGAAGGGAAAGAAATTTATAAATGTTTCTGGGACAGAGAAATGTGACCTGTTGTTATGATCATACAATAAGATGACAAAATTTTTAGATACAGTCAAAATGTATTTTTTACTTTAAAGAATGCTTGAGTTGACTACTTAGCTCCATACAAGGTCATTTAACTAGCCAACCATGACTGCTGCAAAGCAGAGATATGTGTCATAACTCCATCCCTCTGCCTTGTCAAAGTCAACAGTAAGAAATAGCAACTAGTCACAGTATTCTTAACTTAAAAGTGGCAGCAAGCTCCAGTTGCCTCAGATCCCATAAGTAGAAGTAGCATTCATCTCCACTCTGCCCCTTCCAGTCCTACCCCACTCAATCCCCCAAACTCCTTTTTGTTTGTTTGTTTGTTTTCTCATAACTACTTAAAGTGAAATGTCTAGTGTCTGAATTGTCTTTACTGAATGGCTATACATTTCATAAACTCTCTCCCTAATTAGATTACTTAATCTTTTGATTTACTGAGAAAAGAAGAAGCCAAATCACCTTCCATTGGATTCTAGCTTTCCCTTTCACATCACATACATTCACAGACAAAGAGAATCATTTGGTTGCTATCTAGTTTCATTAAAACAAATCAAATAGCCCATAAATGAAAGTGAAGAAGTATTGGAAATGGAGCTTCCCAATGCCAGCTGTTTTGCTAGTTACTGTGAGAGGAAAAAAGTATTTTGTGTTTGTTTAATTTTTTTATATCTCCTTCATTACCTCACTATTAGAGGGAAAGATGGGAGAGTCAGGTAACAAAAGCACCTTCTTGCTCTGGGATAGAGAAGGTAGAAAAGGGATTGCAAGCTGGAACTAGGTGATCTTACTGACTACCATCTGCAGTGTTGATGGTGTCATTGACCATCATCTGCAGTGTTGACCTCACAGCTCTCTGCAGCTGACTAGATAAGCCACTGTCTTCATCTGTCATTCTACAGCAATCCATCTTTGCACTTCTGCTCATGAATCCCACCATGGGCTCACAGAGAATGCTTCAGTCTGACTACCACCAGTCTGCCACAGCCTTTCAATTATAAATTTTTATCTGAACTTTAGTACTTATGACTGTTAGTGGATCATTGACATGTTCTGTTCTCTATTTTTCCTGGATCCCAAATAGTGTCACATGATGAGAAACATATTTTCCAAGATTAAATGTAGGACAAGTATGTAAATATGTATATACACCCATAGTGCATATATATACATATAAACATAAATAGTATATATATATGTGTGTGTGTTTATATATATGTATATATATATAATATGTACATATGCATATATAGAAATTTATTTAAACACCATTAATGCGAGTTTAGTTAATTAGCTTAATAGAGGATTTTAAAAAATTGTCTTTTATTCTAGAACTGTTATGCCATATAAAAATTGGGGAGTGGATAACCAAAGTTTCAAAAATGAAAGACAATAGAAGAAATTGTTTTCTGGTACAGAAATAGCAATACAAAAAATTGTATATGAGCATAGACCTATTTTGCAAATAGTGCAACTTAAAGTATATATTTTTGAATGTCTGTGATCCAAAATAGTATTGCCACTCAGAAAGAAAGAAATTGCCACTCTATTTAAATTTAAATATATATATATATGTATATATTCAAATATATGTATGTGAATATATGTATATGTATGTATGTGTGTATATATATATATATACATATATATATACATATTATATATATACATACAGAGAGAGAGACAAAGCCATATGACAGAATATAATTTGCTTACTTTCCCAAAATAGAGTTTAGAGACAATGATGGTAAGAAAAAGTGAAGAAAATCATGGAGAAATGAAGATTGAAGTACCATTTATGGGATAGGAGGGTATATAAGTTAAATAGAAAAGACAATTTTGTACAAGAAATTTAGTACATTCAGTAATATTTCTTTACTTTGCTATCATTGTTCAAATACACAATGGTGGTCATTTCTCTTCTGTTAACCTCTTTATTAATTTCTCTTTAAAGTTTCTCATTACTTGTTAAAGTTCTACTGCATGAATTGTAACAATTGCCCTTCTTATCAGGCCCATGGTTTCTTCTTCAATTTTTTTTTTTGCCTTCTGATTGTGTCATTTTTCTTACCATCATTGTCAAAAATTCTTGAAAGTCAATTTTCCCTATACTATCAGCAACTTCTTCATTAATCAAGGCTTTTAATTCAGTCAATGTAGAGTTCTCCCTGAAACTCATTAAAGTCTCCAATTCCATTGTTCTTTTATTATCATCTCCATCCTTGTAAAATAGTGAAAAGAGATCTTTGAATTTTACAATCTGTTCCCTTGCCAGTTAGTCAATCATGCTATTAGTGCCCAAATTCCTTCCAGAAACCTGCGTGCTTGGTCGCCGCATGCAAATATATACAGAGGATTAATAGTCATGAGGACTGGTCTTCTTTTTCATCCCTTTTGCCTTTGCTTTTGCAAAGTCATGCATGTGACACATGGCCTGAAGTTTAAATTTTGTTATAAGGCTTTAAGCATGGCTTCAGCATTCCAGAGATTAAATGTGAACCTCAATGATTCATTTTGTATATATTTTTAAAGAAAACAAGTTTTGAGCTAAAGAAGGTCACTGAGATGGTGCTGTCTCATTGAAAGGCAGTCATAGCACTGCAGCCTTTGAGCCATGAAGACTTGAATTTGAGGTTTCCCTCTGACACATATTGTTATGTGACTGCAGGCAAGTCACTCATCTCTGTGATCTCGGCAACTCTCCTAGACTAAACATTGGAGAGAAGACCTTGATCTTTGCTGGGAGAGGTAGTATTCTTATCCATATCCACTAGATGAATGAAATCATAGATCTAGTCCTTTTTGCATTTTAATTCCTTTTTCCAAATCTTATTTAAATTTAATTCGTGACTATTTGTGTACATGTGTGGAAAGTGGTACATGTGCATGCACTGTAATAGATCAAAATACAAAATACCCAAGTCTGACTGTGGTTGTGACAAAGGGGTAGTCAAGATGCAGTCAGGAGCAAGAAAAATAAGGTAGGTTGCAAAACTAATGCAAAGGGCTGGGAGATTACAATGAAAATGCTAATGATCTGTGAATTGGTGAATATAGAGTGAGTGGCTAGGTAGATTTAAAATCCTAGGGTCAGTAACTTTGGCAGAAGTAACCAGGTCTTCAACAGGTCAGCACCAATATCCAGTAAATTCAAATAACTCAAAATACAGTAGGAAAAGAGGCATGAGTCTGATCCTTGGTCAGAGATTACCATTTGACCGTCTACTTCTTGTGGACTTGGGAAACTAAGAAATAATGGGTGAATAAAGAGATAGCATCTAATGGACACAGTATACCTCCAGCTGTGCTGTGGTTCTTATATGTAAGGCACAGAAGAACTTGGGCTCTAGAGTTACTAGTCAGTAAGCCAAGAGGAATTTATTTGAACTAGCTATGTGCTGAGTACTAGGAAAAAGGCAAAAAATATGATCCCTGGATGAAGAAGCTCACATCCTAATGGGAGGAGACAACATTGAAATAATTATGTACATGCAAAATGATATATGCAGAGAATAGAGAGGTAATCTTAGAGGAGAAACTCTAGCAAAAATGGGAGGAGTTGGGGGTGGGAGGACAAAATAAAATTTTCAGAAGGTGTAATTTGGTCATTGAGGGAAACCACAAGGCAGAAAGCCTCATTCCAAGTAGAGAAGAACAGATCCTAAGTTAATGAGGCTTTCTTTAATCATGCTTCCATTGCCACGCCTATCAAAGATGCCACCAATTTAATGGAAATGGTCGATATTAACAATGGCAAAATACTGGTTTCATGCTACTTGGAGAAGTGTATGCTGTGCCACAAACATTTTGGATACCGGGAATTTGTTTTCATCTGATAGAATTGCTGTGTCCTTTTATTTTTTCCTCAAAACATCTATGAAAATTTAACATAAGTTCAAATATAGAAATTGTTTCAGTTTTTGTATTTCCAAATATATGTTTGGCACATATAAAGTATTTAGTCATTTCTTACAGATTCATTGATCAGTAAACTTGGATCTTAGAAATCCATGGTAGGGAGCTCAGTCTCTAGTAAGTCATAGCAGTGTGAAAGATCTAGGCTTGACTGTGTTTCTGATTTCTGCAGAAGAATAAAGGGAGCTAACTCAAATTCAAAAATTTATTGTTTCCCGAACAAAAGGGGGAAAAACTCACAGAAATTGTCTGCTAAGTAATAGAGTTTGTATAAATGGAAGGAGCACTGATATGTGCATTAAAATAAAGTCATATTTTTCAATATAGAAAATTCAGGTAGAAAATTATTATAATAATCTAGACAATAGGGAATGAAGACCTAGAAAAGGATGTTATATGAATAGTGAGAAGATGACAGATATAAAAAATGTTTAGGACATGAAATAAACCAATTATATATTGATTACCAATTATATATGGGAGACTAGGATGACTATGAGGTTATAGTTGTTATTCTTATTGTGTTTTGAATTATTTGTATTCTGGTGTTGACCTATTGAAGACCTGGTTACTTCTGCCAAAATTACTGACCCTAGGATCTTTGATCTTTGACAAATTACTTATACTATACAACTGTTCACTCTGTTCACTGAGTCACAGATCTTCAGCACTTACATTCTGATTTTCGAGCCCTTTGCGTTAGTTCTGATTACCTACCTGCCTTTTTTTTTTGCTCCTGGCTGTATCTTGACTACCCTTATGTCACAATCAGAGACAGATCTGGGTATTTGGGATTTTGATTTGTGATTATAGTGCATACACATATACCATTTGCCACACACGTACACATACACATATGAATGAAGTTTAAATAAGATTTAGACAAAGGAATCATGATGAAAAAAGGACTAGATCTATGATTTCATTCATCTAGAGGATACATGGATAAGAAAACTAGTCAACTATGGTGATTCTTCAGAATAAAACATTAAGAGAAGTGATGAGATTAGGGAGAAAGATTGAGGATTTCTGTTTTGGACATGTTGTGTTTGTGAGGCTAAGGGAAATTCAAGTGCAGATTTCAAGCAAGCAATTAGAGATATTCATGAGAGAGATGAAGGCTAGAAATATAGATTTACGTTCCCTGTAATAATACCATAGGAGTTGAAGACATCACCAGGAGTATGTGGAAACATGATGAGATGGCCCAGAGTGGACCACCCAGGGAAACTGAGGCTCCATGGAGGAGAGCTAACTTGATCAAGATTACAAATGTATTTAATAGCAATAGTCTCCAGACTCTAAATCCAATTGTTCTTGTGTTACATATGATAATTTTCAGTCCAGTTCATGAGACAAAGTGTCTGGTCAGACCTCAGCAAAGCAACTCCTTGATCCATCATATTTTTTTTATTTTTCTTGGGCAACTTTTGCTTTTTTTATCAGTAATTCAGCTTGGTGTCCTCCCCATCATGGTTTAAATTTTTAGGGACCAGTTCCAAGAGGAAGCACATGGCTCCCAGTATTTACTCAGACTTCTGCAATCTTTTGAGTTAAACAATTTTGCTTAGGTAGGGCACCAAGCAAATAACCCTGGCTTGAATCACTCAAACAAAGCTGCTAATATTTGTAAAAATCTATAAACACTACATGTGAAAGGAATGTTTGTTTAGCTTGAGTTGAAAATCAGTACTGGAGATGGAAGTGAAAAGGGAGAGAGGAAAGGAAAATGTTTTGTTTTGTTTTGTTTTCCAAAGTTGAGGTATGCTGTTTAAGGGGGAAAGAATGTAGATTTTTTTCAACCATTAAAAATGTGAATTTTTTCTTTGCCTAGAACTTTGTTGCCATTGGGTGGCCATCTTGGAGAAGATTTTACATTATGTGCCTTTAAAGGATGCATGGTCTTTAACCTCAGTGGTTCTTCACGGAGGTCAAAAATTGTCATGTAGTAAACATGTAATTAATACTTCATCTTTTTATTGATCCATACCTAAATTAGCATCCTGTAAACATTTTTGATACATACTCATCTGTCCTTTCTTCAAGTCCTTTAATGTTAGCAAATCCATTTCCTCCTGAGAAAGTCCATTTCATTTTCAGATAGCTTTCATCATTAGGAAGTATTTCTTACTTCAACAGCAAATTTACTTCTGTGATTTTCATATGTCTTTCTTAGTTCTGGTCTCTGAGGCCAAATGGAATAAGCCCAATGCCTCCTCCACATCACAGAACCTCAATTACCTGAAACTAGCCATTATTTATTCTCAAATCTTCCTTTCTCCAGACTAAATATTCCAGTTCTTTCAAGGAATTTATATAGTATAAATTTTAGGCCCTTTGGGATTTTTCTTTAGAGATTTTAATACTATACCCAGAGATGTTTCTATTAATTGTGATTTAGAAGGTTTTTATTCCTTTGAATGGTTAAATTATGGGTGCTTCTTATCAATTGGGGTCATTCATTGGGTGTGCATGTTTAATCTGGTATTTAATATAGTATTAATGTTTTAAAATATATTATAATTATTACATAAAATAAATAGTACAATTGCCATATAAATATTAATTATTGTATTATTTGTTCTCTTATAGGTAGAAATAACACTCCAGGATATCAATGACAATCCACCAGTATTTCCAACAGATACGCTTGATCTGACAGTGGAAGAGAATATTGGAGATGGCTCCAGGATAATGCAACTGACTGCTATGGATGCTGATGAGGTAGCATTAAGCTTGATTCCTAAAGTTCTCATGTAATTAATAGTCTGAACCACTTATGGGCATGTTCATTAAGGTTAAGGACTGGGTGTATTTTTCCAAAGACCATTAATTCCTGAATCCAGATGGAAGAAGTCTATGATTGGAAAAAAAAAAAGATAAAACCATTTCTTGTCTCTTTGATCACTAGCCATGACAAAGTTCACTGTGAGCCTGGATCCACTTGTTTTCATATTACTATTATTTTCAAAAAACAAGGACAATTGTGCCTGCTAGCTTTATATTATGGGAATCTGCTTTGCTTGCGTGCACACAAGAGCTATGAATTAGAACCTTCATTATGTTCTCTGTACCTTAGGGCTTTATAGCTTTATAAAATGTTTATTTTTCCTATGCAAGTCAAATCAACAAGCATTTATTAAGGGACTGTTCTGTGCCAGACACTTTGCTAAACATTTGGGATACAAAGAAAGGAAAAAAAAATCTCTGCTCTGAAAGAACTCATAATCTCATGGTCTACTAGGTTCCATTTCATTAATAAAAGTTAATAACTAAGGCATAATTTGACAAATGCTAATGGATGGCAAAATGATGTAGTAAAAAGAACAATGGATCTGGAGTCAGAAGACATAAGTTGGAGCCCCAGCTCTGCTATTTACTCCATGTGTAAGCTTTTAGCACAGCTCCTGGGATATAGTAGTTGCTTAATAAATGTTCTCTTCCTACCCCAACATAGGCCCTGGAAAGCCATTTTCCCTCACTGAATTTTAATTTTTTATTTCCAAATGGTGAGAGTTGAACTAATAACTAATAATAATATCTAACATTTATATAGCATTTTAAGGTTTGCCAAACACCTTACAAGTATGATTTCATTTGATTTTCACAAGTCTGTGAGAAGGGTGCTATTATGATGCACATTTTATAACCACTGAAAGTGAAGCAGAAAAGGGTAAAGTGATTTTTTCAAGATTGAACAGCTGGTCAATTTTGAGAATGGACTTGAACTTACATTGTCCTGACTCCAGGTATTCTCTGTGTCACCTAATTGCCCATTTCAGCTCTAGGTACCCTCTAATTCTCCTTCCTTCTCTAATGTTGGTGTTGTAGGCCTGACTAAACACAATGCACACAGAATACATGGGGCCTTCTGGGACTGGAATGTTTGTCCATTGTTTATCCAAATAACTTACTGACATGAGAAATCAATATAAAGTTATATAAAGTTATAATTGAAAGAACAAAGAAAGATACTGAGGGTTGGCTCACTAGCAAGACAGAAGAGCTGAACTGAGAAAGAGCCTTCTACATGGGACAGCTCCAAAGAAGCAAAATGGAGGCTGCTAATTTTAGATAGATGCTTTGGAGACTAGAGTTGAAGCCACAGTCACAACTCAGCATGAAAGCTGTCTTTGAAGACACACTAGAAGAAAGGGAAACCAATGAAGGAATCCAGCCTGCCCAAATATAAGTCATGTTTGGCCACTTTGAGACTCAATTGAGTGATGTAAAAAAAATAGTGCTCCAGAATTAGGAGTATAGATCACAATTTATCATAGTCTGTTCTGGGGCCACGATGCTCATTATGTCAATGTGTCTACCAAAAACATCGCTAAACTATAAACGGTTCTTAACCAGGAAGAGTCCTCATTTCAAATCCATTTGAGGTGGGACATAAAAAGATGGAAAAATATTTCTGTCCCCTTACATTAAAGAGTATTTGGATGGGAATAGATGGACCTCTAGCTCTATTTCCCAATCCTGCCTATTCAAATTAATAGCCTCGAAGGAGAAAAACATCTTACCCTTTCTTCAATTTCTCTTTCAATCCATTCCTTTGAAGACCTAAGAAAGAGCTGAATTGAGTAGTGTTCTACATGGGATGGCTCCAAGAAAGCAAAATGGAGGCTGCTCATTTTAGATGGCTCCTTCAGGGGTCAGAGATGGAGCTACAATCACAGCTCAGCATCAAAGCTGTCATTGAACACACCCTGGAAGAAAGAAAAAACCTTTCATGTATAAACTCAAAAGGAATTTTTTTTTTCAAGAAGACCTGAGTTTGAATTATGCCTTGGACACTTACTAAATGTGTGGACCCATGCAGAGAATGTTCAAATATTCATGCTTTATATATTTTCTCATTTTAAAAATGGAGTTCAAAATGCCACCTCTTTCTTAGGCTGGTTGTGAATATTTAAAAAGATAATTTTAAACTCTTTGCAATACTCAGAGCTACCTATAAATGATGCACCATTTGCCTTTTTTATTCTGTACAAATATTCATGTATGTTCTCTTCAGTGTGCTTATACACAGTGAAAAATTAGAACCATAGAGTGGAAGCTAGAAGGGACTTTATAACAGAGTCAATATTTGTTGGAGGACTGAGATTTCAGTAATTATTAATCAACTGAATTCATCAGACACTGTGTTAAACTATACTAGCCATGAATGGACAAAAATGAAACAAAATCTGCCCTAAATGAGCCTATATTTAAATAAGGAAACTATATAATGTGCTTTCATCAGAATGCTTAACTTGGAATTAAAAAATAACTCATAACCTGCTTTTGACACTTGCTCACTCTTTGGTCCCAGACAAGGCACTTAACCCACCTCAACCTCAGTTTCTTCATATGCAAAATGGAGATTATAATAGCATAATTATATATCCATGGTTACCCCCTCTTCTGTCTACAGATCATTTTTGAACTATGAAACTCAGTGGATAAAGCACTATATCTAGAGTCAGGATTACTTATCTTCCTGAATTCCTGAATTCAAATCTAACCTAAGATATTTACTAGTTGTTTGATCCTGGTCAAGTCACTTAACTCCATATGCCTCAGTTTCTTCATCTGTAAAATGAACTACAGAAAGAAATGGCCAATCTTTGCCAAGAAAACTCCAAAAGGGATCTCGAGTCAGACATGACTGAACGATTACTGCTATATAATGTAATTCTCATTTTCAGAGATCAGTGCTGACAAGTTTTTACTTTTGTTTGTTTGTTTTTTCATTTCACTATAGATATAAATTTTCTAAGTCTTTGAACCTAATATATCTAAGTTACTCTAGGAGGATCCCAGAGGAAAAAATTATGGCTTTAGATTACCAAAGTATAAATGTGGAGCTTCATTTCAATATCATTTGAAACGTGTTGGATACAGATTTCCTTCCCATCTCACTCTGCCTCCCACCCCCCCACCCCCTTTAAGGAAGCATGTGACTTTTTGAGTATCTCTATATAAACAGAATGATTCAGACCCTAATGGACTGGACTGGGCTGACTGCACTGTGTTTCCTAGGGCTGGACTTGTTATTTAAAATGTTACTTAAAGCTGTAAAATGCATTTGCAATTTATAGCTATTTACTTTGAGAATTCCTTCCCCTATGCCTTTGTCTCAGGGTTTCCTCTGGAGAGCAGAATGTTTTCAAGCAACATTATTTCCATGGCTTGTCCAAAGAAACGTGATATTTGTTTCTTGCGGTATTGCTGATGTTATGTATTGGGGGATATTAAATAAATAAGGAGACCTTTCATAAGAGCTAATTAAATCATTGCTCCTGCCCAGAAGTTTGTCAGCCATCCACCAAACAGTTTTTAGTTTGCCACATTAGTTGTCCTTTGGTATGGAAAAATGAATCAAAAGAGGAAGAAAGACAGACAGATAGACACACAGACACACAGAGACAGACAGAAACAGAGACAGAAAGGAAGGAAGGAAAAAGGAAAAATGAAAGAAAGAAATGAAAAAAAGAAAGAGGGGGAGGAGGAAAGGAAGGAAGCAAAAAAGAAAGGAAGAGAGGAAAGAAGGAAGAAAGCAAGAAGTTTTCACTTTCATATTCCCCAATGTCCTTTTCCATGTGCATTATCAGACATCTTGAAGTTTCCTTATTGTTTGAGTCAGGTTGCCAGCAAGGCTTTTCCAAGACTTAAAAAAAATGCATTCAGTAATACCAGTTTTTTGGTTGTTGTGTTTTCTTTGCTTTTCATCTAATTTTCACAAGCTCACCGGTTTTACCAGTCAATCCTAAATGCTAGTGCTTTGAGAGCTAGGAAACAGTAAGGCAAAAGTGAAATATCTTGTTAAATAGAAGAAATTATTTTTTTAAAAATGCAATCAGCTCAAAAATCTAAAATTCTTATTGAATGTTTTAGCTTATCCATAAAATGAGAGAAAAGTCTTTTGCATGCCCTAGATATACCTCAGTACACAAGCACTGCATGGGGGTAGGAGGTTAAACACAGCTAGTGAAGGACAGAGTAAAATAATTTTTGGCTTTTAGCTCTCCTTCAAATTTTCAGATGTTCTTTGAATCCAGTTCTGTAATCATATATTAAACACTTATTATATAACCAACATGTAACTAGATATTAGGAATGCAAAGACAAAAATGAAAGTTCTATTCTTAAGAAGTTTACATGCCATTAGGGGTAACAATATAAACAAGAATAACTAAATATAAAATATAGGGATAGAGATTGGATCTGTGAATTCTGGGTAAGAAAACTCTCTACCAATGAAGGTGAGTGTCTCTTCTAGAAATTTTAGATAAGGGAGTAGTCTAGAAGAAAGAGTTCAAATTGCTTACTCAGGATCACAGAAGGTGTCAAGAGGTGAGACTTGAATCTCATTCTTGGATTCTGATCTGAAGATCTGAGGATGACTCTCTATATACCATCTCAGGTTGATTCCAAATACAGAGAACATATAGTGTAAGTACTAGGGGGAGATCATGGGTCTAATATTAAGATCAATTTATTTACAACAAAAATCATGTTTCAAAGGACATAAGAGAAGAATCCAGCAGCATGAGCACTTCAAAGCATATTTGAAAAATAGGAAGTAGAGAGAGAAATAGACAATTTCCCTACTCTGTCCTTCACCAACTGCTTAACCTCCTGTCCCAGGAGAAAAAGGGACATGAGGAAGATGGGACTAACATAGATGAGTATGAGGGATCTAGCAGTCTAGGAACTTTGACCTAAGCAGCCCACAACTCAAAATTTCAAGAATCTTAGAGCAGTAGATTGTCGCAGAAGCAAAGGCAATGTTGACGTAATGATCACTTCCTGAGTAAGAGGCAGCAGGAGAATACATGGGAAATCCCTGGTCTTGCATAATGATCAAGCCAATGAGACCACTACAGTCTTGAGGATTATTTAAAGTAATCACTCTTCAATACCCAATCAAGTCATCACTAAGGCAAAATTTGCTGGATTTAATCTTCTCCCCCAGGAAGTTTTTGTATATTATTAACACTTTCTTTCTCTGTGTATATATGAGTGTATGTGTGTATGTATGTATGTATTATATAGGTATGTATATATATATGTTTATATGCATATTAGTATATTAGATATATATGTGTGTGTGCATATATATATAGGTGGGGACAGAGACACAGAGAGAGACACCAATCCAAAAAGTCTTAATGAAATCTTAATCTAAAGTACATATGAAATAATTTCTAACATGCAGATATCAAAAAAGGATATGGTTAGGAGGTAGCATTAATTAGTAGAGTCCTAAAGGAACCAAGAGGTTCCAAGAAGTGGAGGTGAGGGGAGAGAGCATTCCAGGCATGAGCTCTAGCTTATACAGAACCACAGTGACAAGAGATGGAATGTAGAGAGAATGACATGAAATATCCCAAGCAATGCCATTTAAAATACTGAATAATTTTTTTTTAGTTTTCAAAATGTCAGGTCTTTGTGAATGGATCACGTCTGTGAGATATTAAATTATTTATTGAGTTTAGCCTTTAATTTACATTGATATTTCCACAAATGTCCATGTTTTGTTTAATAAACTTTTGAGAATTCCTAAGTTTTGTTTTCCTACATGTTTCTAGTTAAAAACAATCTGGAAACCAGGGTAAATGAATGAATCAATGAAGCATTGTTTAAGCATTTATGATGTGCAAAACACTAGGAAAGCAAATAGAAAAGTAAGGCAGCCAGTCTGTAATCTCCAGGAGATAAAATTCTGATGGACGAAATAACATACGTGGACAGTTACAGCTACAGCTCAAAGGGCAAGGTCCCATGGTCCTTAGAGGTAAGCAGCAAAGCAGATGGTCCTAGCCCTTCTTTTATGTAATTCCCACTGATGAAATAACAATTTCTGATGATGAACCATTTGACAGAGCCAAGAACTTTGTTGGCAAGAATTTTCTCCTCTCAAGCTTCTCTTGCTATGGCTGTGACAATATCAAGGTTTTGGAAACATCCCTAACTCCAGATAAATTAGTGAAACCATAACAAATCTAGATCATTAACAAAGTTAATTACAAAGTTACAAAGGAATCTTGAGACATATGTCTTACAAACTTGTTTTAATCTTCTGATTTCATTTTTTAACTTGTGGAGGTCAGCAAAACACACCCGTCAATTTTAAAGCCTTTAATATTAAAAGCACCCTCGTGTGATTACTTAAGGAGAATAAAGATAATCAACAAACTAGAAAATGGAACTGCTTTGGACTTGATTTTGATCTAAAAATCAGTAACAGTAGAACTGATTTAATAGCTTTAAGAGCCATGTTACCTGGTTTCCATTCTACCATTTTTCAAAAGACACTGATGAAGTCCTAATCAGTGACAATACTTGGTAAGGTATAATCCTTTTATCATCAGTACCTGAACAAGGAAATAAGCATTTAAACTCCCTCATTCCTTTCTTATTTTCCATGTCCCTTCACTCTAAGCTACTATTCATCCATCTTAAAGTACCTATGTCCATTTGGCACTCCCTCAGAATCTATTAGTTACTATGCTTTGTCTTCAAGATAAAGTCTCCCAGGCTTTTGCATGTTGGACTTAGAAGTAACTTTTGAGATCATCTAGTTCAGCTCTCTCATTTTGCAGATGAGGAAATAGGAGTCCAAAGAAATAATGACTTCATGCATTCGACTAACATTGATGAAATACCTACTATGTTAAAGACCCCGTACTTGCCCCAAATGAAACATTAACAACATTCATTGTTCGAAAAAAAAAATGCCTACCTACTTTTCTAGTCTCCTACTATTATCCTAAATTAAGACTTGTTTCCAGATGAGAAGTCTAATTGGCTTTGCTTCTTGGCTTTGTTTGTGCTGCTTTCTTTCCTTGCAAGATCCTCTGCTTTTTCCTTCCAAATGTAACATATCATCTTTCTGCTCCTTTAAATTTCACTACCCAACCTTTAAAATTCCACTCAGATAATACCCTTTCCATGAATTCTGGCCCCATTATATGGCATCTTGTCCACACTACTCATTTGACACTGAGACTTTTATTAATATCTTAATTATCTTTTCATAAGTGACTCATTTCTCTCCATAAATTATAAATTTCTGGAAATTACATGCATCCATACATGTAGGTATATGCCTTTGTATATTGGTAAATATGGATGAATACTTACATATATGTATATATGCACAATGAACACATAACTATTTATATGCCAGGCCCAAGGAATTTAGGGATATACCCTCATGTATGTTTGTAATATGTATGTATGCATGTGCACATATGGATACAATACAAATGTGTATACACACACATATATACACACACACACACATTCATACACATAATGACCCTGACTGTAGTTACGCATTTGAACCCAAATCTTCCAAGCCTTCTTTCCAACCACTTACTCCATCCCCTCCTCCTGTCTTATTGGCAGGGCACTTTATTTCATACTTCGCTGAAAAAATTGAGAACATTTGCCAGTCACTCTTTCTTCTCATACCTAGAATTTATATATAAATCTTTCAGGTTTTCAAAGCATTCTACCTAGAAGATCTCTTCTGATACTCAAAATAGTCCAATGAAGTACTGTTATTCCCATTTTACAAAAGCAGAAATGAAGGATGAGTGAGGTTAAGTTACTTGCCCATAATTATCCAATTAATAAATTCTGGGACTAGATTTAAATTGATGTCTTCCTGAGTCAAGTCCAATACTTGTTACCATCTATTCAGTCATTTGGTCCTTTCCAAGTGCACCCTTCAAGTCCCTCCTACTCCAGTTATCCCTTGCTTTTCTCCTTTGCTCTATTCTCATAGGATAAAGTGGTCCTTCTTATTGACAATTTTGACCTCTCTACTTGCATACCTCATCCTGTCTCTTTGCACAACTTCCTTGGAGCTTTATTTTTCATTATTTTCTCCCTATTTGTCACTGTCTCCTGATCCGCAGGCTTCCTTGTAATTTTTCTGAGCATGTTCAGGACTTTTCTATCCTTTAAAAAAAATTCTCACTGGAGCCTATAATGTCTTTATGCTATCATCTCAAACCTTTTCTCCCTTTCAAAAACGAACTACTAGGGAAAAGCAGCTCTCTAAGGTCATTCCTTTTGATCTTCTCATTTCCTATTTCTTTCTCAATCCTTGTGATTGGACTCATGTCCACCTTATTCCATTCAACTGCTTCCTCCAAAGTCATTGATGATGTCATTATTGATAATTATTGATTTTGCTCATTTCTTTTAATCTCTTAATGGTCTACATTCTACTGTATATTCCGGATTTTCATGGCACTGCTTTGATGGGATCCCAATCTACCAGGCAGATCCTTTTCAGCCTTCTCTGGAAAATTATCATTTATATTCCATACCTAAATTTGGGTCTACTGATTGTATGCCCAGGCTTCCTCATGGGCCCTCTATTCTTTCTGTTTTCTACTAATGAACTCTTCACCTTTTTCCCCATCCTAACAAAACAAAATCTTTTATCTATCCCATAATTAGCTATCTGTGAATCTGGTGTCTCACTAAATGTAAGCTCCTCATTGTTAGGAGGTGACTCAATTTTGCATTATTAATTAATCACATTTCCTGACACATAATAGATGCTTAATACTTCTGACTCCAGGTTCAATACAGTAGCCTTCAAGCCACATTGCCTGTCATAGCAAACTAAATATCTTTGTTGAATGTCTAAAAGTGTTAACATAGAATTTAGAGGCTTTTTTATTAATTAAATGAAACAATAATCATGCCTTGTTTCCATAGTGTGACATTTTCAAAGGTCTATGGGGTGTCCAAGAGAACTAGCACTTCTGGTATGAGAGCTGCTGAGCCCATTTCAGAACTGTTTATTTACCTTTGGTGTTTCCTTTTATCCAACTCAACTGTGGCTCCAAATAATTATATCGTGCACAGCAACCACATCTTGGTAAAACTGTCTTAGCAGAGAGGCTAACCTAGGTTGAGAGTAATGAATAAGCATCAATCCCATTTGAGTTAGAGGGATATCTACCCTAAGCATAATGAAGACTTTCCTCAGCAAGATGGACAGATGAGAACAAATTGTTCCAACAGCCATGAAAGCAGCTTAAATTGGTACTATGAACAGCTTAGAGCTTGGTCAGACATTGAAAGGGTCAAGGTCACTGATTGCATGCAGGCTATTTCCAATTGTCTTGATTTTTGTTTTGCTACTGGACTTTGATGACCTTGGGAGAGAGATTGGGGACTGGGGACTTTGTGCAACTCTACCTCACTTAAATCCAAGTCATGCACAAGTCAAGATATCAATACATAAGCAATTCTGATAGAAAGAATATTTTGATTTATTTTTTTCTGAGGCAATTGAGGTTAAGTGACTTACTCAGGGTTACACAGCTAGTAAGTATTAAGTGTCTGAGGCTGGATTTGAACTCAGGTCCTCCCAACTTCAGGGCTGGTGCTCTATCCACTGCATGACCTAGCTGCCCCTAGAATAAATATTTTGATGACTTGATCACAAGAAGTTTTATTTTTTTTTTCTTTCATGGATAATTTAGGTTCTTTCTCTTCTAGGGCGCCAATGCTCTTGTCACCTATGCAATCATTAGTGGTGCAGATGACAGCTTCCATATTGACCCTGAGTCAGGAGAATTGATTGCCACCAAGCGCTTGGACAGAGAACGCCGTTCTAAGTACTCCCTGCTGGTCCGAGCAGATGATGGCTTGCAGTCTTCAGATATGAGGATAAATATCACCATTAGTGATGTGAATGACCATATACCCAAGTTCTCCAGACCCGTGTATTCTTTTGACATACCAGAAGATACCACACCTGGTAAGTATAGACAGACTCTCAATTTTCTGTAGATACCATTTTTGACCCTTATCATTACTTCAGTTGTTATTGCTAATATATTTTAATTGAGATTTGCTACAAACTATTTGCCATAAAAATTATTGCTGGCCATTGAGACAATAATATTTCATGGATATTATAACATGTCAAAATTCTGTTTTACTTTTCAGTATATTCTTGCATAAATTATGATGGTAATAACCAATTTTTTGGATATTCACTTCCTATGTCTTTTAAATTAATTCAGAATGTCTTTAAAAATTTAAAGGTCATTTTATCAATAATGTGTTAGGTTTCTACTATATATAAGACCTAGGCTATTGCTTATAAAAAGGCCAATAAAAAGAAAAATATGAAATATTATTCCTACCCTAGAGGAGCTTATATGGAAGCTGGAATATCATTCAGTTACATACTATATTAAATATCTGTTACATTTTCTAACAGACAAAACAAAAATTTTGCTTGAGGTTATATATGATGAAATTTTGTCAAAAAGTAGTATAATCAATAAGAATACACACAGCTTGGGAAATTACTTAAGTGCTGAGGTCATTCTCCTTTTTATTAGTTCATTATGCCTCCATCAGAATCCCTTCACAAAAGTGTTTGCGATTTTAAATCACTTATTAGTTTACTTTGGATATAGTTTAGAGTCCTATAATTTACTACACAATGATTTGCTGCCACAGTCTGGACTCTCCATATAATATCTCATATCTATATATTCTATATGTTTTTCTGTACCCTAAGAGTAACTATTCATTTGGCCATAACTAAGAGCACTTGTCCATCTATAGGCAACTTGTGATGAACATCTCCATTTTAGACAAGGCTAGCACTTGAATAGTTGAGAAATAGACACAAAACTAATCATTTAGTCATGCTACAAGTCATGCTATTATTTTCAACATGGTAGAAGTTTCCAAAGCTCCTACTGACAAAGCTTATAGAACTTTTGGGTTAGCCCTCTCCTATGATAATACTATGCACAGGAATGTTAGTGTATAGCCTTAACTTGGAATGGTGACTGTGTGGAGTCATATTTCCAATGCAGTGCTATCAGTAGAAAATTGATTACAAATTACTAAGTATAATTTTTTTTAAAGTTTTTTTTCCCCAGAAAACGTTTGAAAAGCACAAAAAGCAATGCAAATGTTTGTGATTAGTATGAAAGTCACTTGATATTTTATTTCATGTGAAATAGATGTAACACTGATTAAGTCAAATTTATCTAATCTTTTAGAAGAGAGGTTGAAATAGAATTGATTTTTTGAATTATTCTCACAAACACATACTAACTTTTAAGATTCTTTCTATTTGAGGATAGTAGATAATGTTACTTTTATTTTAGAAATTGAGTTATTTACCTAAATGGAAGTTTTGTGTCTTAACTATTAGAAATCCTGAAATTTCACTTTAACTTTAACAACATAGTATGAGATTATTACAACAATATGAAGTCAAAGTGATAAGATTGGACTAAATCATAAAAGAAAATTCTTGACAGAATTGTAGCTTTGGGTAACACAGGAAGTTGAGGTTTCTAGATTTACAAAGTACAAGGGTTTTTATAACAACTCAAAGTGCTCTTAACTCTTTATATAGCAATATTTATGACTGGATATGTGTTTTGTAGGGAACATTTATTCTCTACTGTTTTGAGAATTAAATGAACTAATTTATATAAGATCTTTTGTAAACTTTAACCTATTAAGTCTGGGTCATTTGTTGTTATTTTTCTTTCATCTTTCTTAATAGGATCAGGCAAAAATTCTCTTAGAATATGTTGTTCTCTTGTTGTCATTACGTATGAGCAGTTGTATAGATACAGAAAATAACTGCTCTTTTTTGTTGACGAAAAGTATTATGATTCACCTTGGTGGTGCAGTGCATAGAGTTCTGTGCCTGGAGTCAGAAAAACACATCTTTCTGAGTTTTAATCTGGTCTGGGACATTTCCTAGCTATGTGACCTTTGACAAGTCATTTTACTCAATTTACCTCAGTTTCCTCATTTGCAAAATGAGCTGGAAAAGGAAATGTCCAACACCTGTAGTATCTTTGACCAAGGGGTCACAAAGAGTCAGACAGTATTTAAACCAGGGCTTTTGAAACTTTTTCAACTCATGACCAAAAATTTTTTACAGGTATATTGATATGTAAAACAAGTATATAAATCTTACATTTAATTATAATAAGTAATAATTTCATGACCCCCACATTCAGTTACATGATCCCATGTGGGATTGCCACCCACCAAGAAGCTTCGGCAACAAAAATTATGCTGTCAACTCATCCCTTATAAGTTTACTGACAGTATCTTCAATACCACTTCAGCAGCACATAAGTTTTATCCTTTTCCTCCATGAAATGTTGGTACATGTACACAAATCATCAATCCAAGGGATCATGTCATGATATGAGTTCAAGAATAAATAAAGGAAAAGTTCTAAGAGATATTTATGGAGAAAAGTTATTTTCTTCTGGACAGGTGGTTGGAGGGTAGTGGAAGTATTTAGAGAAAGCTTCATGTGGGAAGACTTGTTCCTAAGAGGAAGGGAAGGACCTTAACAGATAGAGCAATCTATCCAGTGAGAGAAGGGGAACAAGACTAGAAAAGAGGTCAAAACACAAGAGGAACTGACAGATTCCAGTTTAGTTGTTATACGGAATACAGGAAAATGTGTAATTTGAGATAAGTCTAGGCAAAAGGGAGGTTGAAGCCAAATTGTGAAGATTTTCCTAATAATTACAAGAGTGAGTCAGAAAGGTTCTATTAATTTCATCTCTATTTTTCAGATGTGGAAACTGAAGCTGAGATCAACTGAATAATTCATTTGAAGTCATAGAATTAGGAAATGGTAGAGTTTGGCTTGGAACCCAAGGATTATGACTCCTAGTCAAGTTTTCTTTCCATTTTATATTGTGTTAATGTGATATGACAAATAACACCATGCATGAATTATGTTGTTTATTTGCCAAAGAGAATGTTTTTCATAATTTACAAAGATGAGATTTCCTCTTTGAATATGTATTCATGGTTAGATATGGATATATTATGCTTTATGCAAAATTTGGGAATATTGAGACACTATTAATGTGAAGCAAATAAGTATTTATTAAATATCAGCGATGCACCAAGCATTGTGTTAAATGCTTTACTAATTAATGAAATATTTGTAAAATGCTTACATAATATATACATAGATAGTGCTTGACACATAGTAGGTGCTATATAAATATTATAATTTCATTTTATCCTCACAAATATCCTGAAAAGTAGGTGCTACTATCATCCCTGTTTTACAGCTGAGGAAACTGAGCCAGGTAGATTTTAATGACTTGTCCAGGGTCATACAACTCATAAGTGTCAGGGGTCAAATTTGAACTCAAGCTTTCCTGATTCCAGTTCAGGAATTCTATCCCCTGTATCATCTAGCTGCTTCTACTAATATGCTAGGTGCCTACAGAATGTTTGTTGCTCAGGTAAGATATTTACACTAGATATAGATACATGTTCCTTCCTAGGATGGAGTAAGGACTTTAACATTAGTTAAAATTTCATTTAAAAACTTTCATTATTTGGATAATTCCATTTTACTAATAGTCAGTGTAGTAAAGTAGTAAGAGGACCAGCTGGTTTTGTACTTCAGAAACCCCAGGTTTAAATATAACCTTTAACACATATTAATACAATATAAGCTCTTAGAGAACAGATGCTTTTCCATTTGTGCTTTTTTTTTTACTCAGTACTTAGCACATCATCTGAAATACAGTAGGTGCCTAATGATTTTTTAAAATGGCATTTGTTGAACTGAATGCCAGATGCATATCTGCAAGTCAATCAGTCAACCAATCAATCAATAAACATTTATTAAGCAAGGACTATGCACCACTGTACTACGTGATGGGAAGACAAAAAGAGGCAATTTTTCTGGGGGAGACAACAAATAAATACATATAAACAAGCTGTATCCAGGATAAATAGAGCATAATTAATAGAAAGAAAGCACTAGTATTATGTGGGGTTGGTTCAGGCTTCTTGTAGAAGATGGAATTTGCTACCTGAAAGAAGTCAGGGAAGGCAGTAAACAGGAAAAAAATATTCCAGGGGGATAGACAAGAAAAATTTCTGAGCTGAGACAGAGTATCTTCTTGGTATGACATCAAGAAGCCAGTGTCACAGGTAAATCATTTAACTTAATAGTATCCCATGAAATTCCCTACAGTAATACATTTTGGCAGATGACTTATCTGAGTTGATGAAATTTCCACACTTATGGAGTTCTCCACACTGATGAAATTACAGATTTATATTTCACCTCTGCAAAAATAATAATCCTTAGAGAATTAATTTTGGGGGATTTTAAAATTCTCTTCCAGGTTCTCTAGTGGCTGCCATTTTAGCTACAGATGACGATTCTGGTGTGAATGGAGAAATTACATACACTGTGAGTGAAGATGATGAAGATGGGATATTTTTCCTGAATCCAGTTACTGGAGTCTTTAATTTGACTCGAAGCTTAGACTATGAAACACGGCAATACTATATCCTCACTGCCCGTGCAGAAGATGGTGGAGGACAATTCATGACCATTCGCATTTATTTTAATATTCTGGATGTGAATGACAATCCACCAATCTTCAGCTCAACTTCATATAGCACATCCTTAATGGAGAATCTACCTCTTGGATCCACAATTCTTATATTCAATGTCACAGATGCTGATGATGGTGAGTAATTGGTACATAATTATGCTTTGCTTGTGATGTTATTAGCTGTTATAAAATAGTTTCTTCTTGTTCTCTGCTCATTAAAATGTATTTCTCCTTTCTTTTGTGGATTTACTGTAACACACTTACAGGAGTTTTGTTTAAATTTCTGACAGCTATAAATACTATGAATTGGAGTTGTTTAATAAAATACAAAGAACAAATAAAGTTCTCAAAAGATAAAGGCTAAAGAGAAAACTTTAAAAGAAATATTTGCGAATCCATAACAAATTTAACCACTGGCAGTCAATAATCCTTAGGAGCATAATAGAACTTTTGAACACAATTCACCTTCATGATCATTTCTCAAACATGAATCCTTTGGTTTTGAGTATGTTCTTTATCCTATTAGAGCCCAGATACTAACAATCCAATTTAAGCCAAGCTAGAAAGAGCCACTTTGTGCCAGGTACTATAAAATATACTTGGGATATAGGACAAAACCAAAGTGGCCCTGCCCTCAGGGAGTTTATATACATGGATTTTATATATTATATATATATATATATATATATTTTATATATTCAGCATGCTAGTATAATGATGAGACCTCCTGATTTAGAATTAGAAAATAATAGTATCCTATATTTAAAACTGGAAGAGAGACCACCAAGTCTAATCCTCTCATTTTTTTTTTTAAGGTAAGATCTGGGTTTAAATCTTGCTTCTGCTTTTAACTAATTATGCTACTTTATGCAACTCACATAGGATCACAGATCTTAAGCTATAAGGAATCTCTCAAAGTTTATCCAGTTCAACCCTTTCATTCTGACAAATGAGGAAGCTGAGGTCCAAACAGGTTTTTAAACTTTGAAAGTGGAATTTAAACCATGGTTCTCTGTTACTAGAAGTTATCTGCTCCCTTTCTACTATACCATAAAAATTGTTTCTTCATTTGTGACATGAAAAGGATTGGATCGTACGATTTTGACAGATCCTTCCCAGCCCTAAAACTTTTTTTTTCCCCTGAGGCAATTGGGGTTAAGTGACTTGCCCAGGGTCACACAGCTGTTACATGTTTGAGGTCAGATTTGAACTCAGGTCCTCCTGACTTCAGGGCTGGTGCTCTATCCACTGTGCCACCTAGCTGCCCCGCCCAGCCCTAAAACTTATAACCTGTAATAATCTCATCTTTTTTTGAGGTCTTTGAAAATGAACTTTCCAAATTTTCTTTTGACTCCTAACTTCACTGGTCATTCTCCAGTAAAGTAAACACAATGCTAAAGGGTAAGATAGTTTAGATATTTCATGCAAATCTTTTGACTTTCTCTAAGTCAAGGAGAAGAGAGTGCTTATTTTCTCATATATACTGTAGGAGTCAATCCTGCACCAGTAAAAATGAATGGAGGCTCAGCCTCCAGAAAGAGCATAACAGGGTTCATGGTGCCCCAGGACAGTCTAAATATTGCAGGATCAGCTATAACTTAGACTGCTTTGTCTCATGTGGATTTGGGATGACCTTTAAGCAATCTCACTATTGTACTCTATCTTTGTTATTTTGTGCTTTGCTATTTCCTTTCAGGGTTAGTTATAAGATTATTTAGAAGACAGCTTAATTGATGAAGGCAAGGAAGGACAGAGGTGTAGAACAATATGAAACCAAAGAATCTATAGATTGTTTAAAATGTTTTAATATTCCCAAGAGGAAGGCAGAGAAGCAAAGAAAATTATTCTTTAATTGGCTCAGTTTCCATTTTTGACATGACACTTTAGGCAAAAAATTTATGTTCCTTAGATCTTAGTTTTCTCATCTGCAAAATAAGAGTTTAGATTAAATGGAATCTAATCCCTCTCTCATAACTTTGAAGATTAGAGATTTATCAAGTGTAATGCCTTCCCTCCCCCCATCCTACAGATAAAGAAAGTGTGCTGAGAGAAGTTATATGATTGTTCAGGGTCATGTAACTGATAAATTCCTGAAATAGGATTTCAATTCAGATCTTCCTCTATCAATATTGTGTACTGAAAACATTTAATTCAATATAAGTACACAGCTCTTAAATCCATATACTATGCTAAGCCCCACAATACAAAGACAAAAGTGAAATGGCCTATACTTGAGAAATATGTATGTTCCTAGAAAGATATATTTTATAACTTGTACCCTAATAAGTGTAATAAAGAATAGGGAATGATGAGAATATATGAGAGATCAGACAAAGAAATTTAGATTGGGAGATATTACTGAAAACTGGACTTATCAGCATCCTTAAGAGAAGATAAATTCTGGAAGTCAGAAATGAAGTATTTTACACATGTGTGATAGTAAACAATGGAATGTCAAGTTCTGGAACGAGCAAATATTCCAATTTTTCTGAAATGCAGAATGTATAAGAGTATTTTTCAAGTGGTAATTTGTACCAGCTTGTGAAGGATTTAAATAAAAGGCTGAGAAAAAAAGTTTTGAGCAGAAAAGTCTTATGGTCAGACCTAGGTTTAGTACTTGGTTGATGTGTAGATTAGATGGAGAGGGAGAAAGAAGTGATGTAAAGGAATCCAAATATTCTATTTATTATATTTCCTATTTCTATTACCTGTGATGTGATGGTGGTGGTGGTAATTTCTGTAACATTAATTTTTTTTCTTATAAGATCAAATTTATTTTATGTTATTAATGGTTATAAAAATCACTACATTATGTAAAATAGTGAATAAAAATGATTTGGAGTCAGGAAAACTTGGGTTCATTGTCCACTTGTGACAAAAGTTCTGTGACTTTGAAAGAAGGTAGAGAGAGAAAACAAAGAGTCTCAGAATAGTTCCTGGAGGAATACATTTATTTGTTGGATAAATGGGTCATTGTTTCAGTACTGAATACTTTATCAGAATAGTTTCCTGTCAATTGACCGAAATTATAAGACAGAGTTCCTGTTTTTTTTTTTTATATTATGCAAAGATAATGATTTTAAAAAAAGAGTATTTTGATAAACTTGTTTACTGAAAACTGACCACTCAGTTACATTAGTTAGCATGTTCTCTCTTTAAGAAGTTGTACTATATTAGTCCACATTCTCATTTTATCAACAAAGAAACTGAGATCCAGTAGGATTCACCGATTTGCCCAAGATCACACAGAAAGTATCATTGGTGGAATTTGAACTCAGGGATGTGAGCTGATTTGAGTCAAGAGGGTCTTTAAAACATTGTGGTTACTTTCTAGACTATATATTAGGACCTTAGAGGTCAACACATATCCATTTGAGGATATGGAAGAGACAAGCTCTTGAGGTAGAATACTTTGCATATGTAGCCCTACTTAGCATTTCTAAGTGTATGAACCCTACACATTTTGTAGTCAGCAGAAACATAATGGAGGTAAATTACTTTCACTTCATAGATTTTTTAAATGGTGGCAATAACCGGAGAGTAAAGGTAAAATCTTTTATATACCCCCATATTGGCAATTGTAAATCATATAATTGACTGGATATGATGAGTTCATTATAAACCTTAAAATATAATGGAGACTCAGAGAGGCTGAATAATTTTTCATAATGTCATAACTGTTGGTGTGGTGGAGATGAAATGAGAATTCTTTATTTCTGACCCTACCTAATCCAGCATATAATGGATTGTGTGACACAGTTCTAAACAGTGGAGTAGCCAGAACACTTGCAGAGAATTCTTATTCAGCTACTTTTTTGGCTAGAGTGCCTCTAAAATTCTTGGCTCTCAGAGCACTGGATCTGGAGTTAGAAAGACCAAGTTCAAATGTTGTCTCAGGCATTTATTAGTTATTTGACAATGGCTAAATCACTTACCCTTTGTTTGCTTCACTTTCTGGATCTGTGAAACTAGAATAATAATGGCCTCTTTCTTCCAGATTGTTAAGAATTAATGAACTTAGCGTGTCGACTGGTACACAATGGGTACTTAATAAGTGCTTCTTCCATTCTCTTCACTTTTCTTTACCTGTATGAGTGGAGATGATAAAGATACTTATACCATTTACATCAAAGGAAACAACTTTATAATAAACAAACTTAAGTCTTAAAAACTACTGCATGTGAATTTTAATATAATGTGCCATTGCTGCTTACTTATAATTTTATATACAACCCTTCCCAAAATATGACAAATTCAATCAATGGATAACGCTAAAGGTATTGGAATGATCACTCAATGGGAACACTTTGAGCACACTGACCACCAAGTATGGAAAACTGGATTGTTTCCAGTGGGACACTATGGAATATAAAACCCCACAAAATGTATATTCCATCATAGATGGACAAAGTATAGAATTTCAAAATAATACATTTACTCTGTGGTCTGAACATTCTGTGCCAAGAAAAATGGTTCTAAGCATCATATCTTGAAAGATAACACAAATGTCAACATATATTTCTAGATGTACAGCATATGTATAGAGTCACTAATTGACCTTGTCAGGAAAGAATATTATTTTTTTCTTTAAGAAAGAAAGAAAAAAGTGAGAAGGAAAGAAAGTGGGAGGGAGCAGAATGAGACAGAGAGACACACAGAGAGAGACAGAGACAAAGACAGACAGAGAGACAGAGACAGAGAAAGACAGAAACAGAGAGAGACAGAGAGAAAGAGAGAGAGAGAAGGAAAGAAGGAAGAAGGAAAAGAAAGGAAGAAAGAAGAAAAAGAAAGAAAGAAAAGAAGACCAAGGAGATAGCTTTATGCCCTATAATTGCAAAGGTTCAATTACAATCATGGGATGAGTACTGTTCATTCGATGCCTTTCTTAAATCTTCCTTATATGGAAATGTAGAATTTTATGAATCTTTCTCCACTGGTTAACTTTCTCTCAGACTCTCTTTCTTTAATTAGTGCAGCTTCTAAAGCTGTTTGCTTGAACAAATGTGATTCAAACACAGGGAATTCCTTTCCCCTTGCCATTTATTTTGGTGTTTGTATTCTTAACCTAATGTAACCCCAAGTTAAGCAAAATAGCAATTTCTAACTTCATGCATGACTGCTTTGCCTTGTTCTAAAATGTCTCTATCCTTTGATCTGCTGAATACTATCATATCCATTCAATTTAGCAAAATGTAAGTATTAATTAAAAATAGTAAGTGTCCCATATAGACAAGGCTCCAAGCCAGATTCTGGGGATTAGAAAACAAAACAGTTTGAGCCCTCCAGGGAACTTATATTCTATTGACAGGATAAAACTTATATACCATTTTAAAAAAGTGTATCTTAAATATTTTCCAGAGAGAGATAGTAGAGGTCAGGGAAGATGTATTAGAGAAGGTAACACCTGAGCTTTGAAAGAAGTTAGAAAGTCTATTGAGTAGAGATTACATTCCTGACATATGACATGTGAAGGGACCTTTCTAAGCTCCATAATCTCATTTTATAAATAAGAAATTTAAGGCCTACAATGGAAAGGTAATTTGCCTAGTATCACTTAAGCCACATGTTGATTCCTTAACCAAAGTTGCTAAGTGATGACATGTTCATAACTCCTAAAAATATAAATAGATTGACAGTTTACCACTACTAAAGAATGGCTACTATCTTGGATTCATGGGATCATAAAATTAGAACCAGAAAGAATCATAAAGACTTACTCTGATCCTTTCATTTTACAGATGTGTAAAGTGAGACACACAGAGATTAAGTAACTTGGACCTATAAGATCATAATGATAGAGATGGAAAGAGGTTTAAAGGTCAAGTGATGTTCTGCTATAAGCAGGTCTACTTCTAAGCCTCGAAATACCAATTAAGTCATTTTCTGCATAGTCTAGTTAGTTAAAATGAACCCCATTTAGACTCAAAAGATTTGGTTCTAAATCTATCATTGTTACCTGTTATGCTGTGACCACAAGCAGGTGCCAGTCTTATTGGACCCTAATTTGATTCTCGGTATGGTGATGAAGTTGGGCTAGATTAATTTTAAGTTTTTTAAATAGTTTTAAATCTAGGGGTAGGTAAATGGTACAGTGGATAGAGAGCTAGCCCTGGAGTCAGGATGGACCTAAGTTTAAATGCATCCATATCCACTTACTGGTTGAGTGAACCTGGGCAAGTCATATAGCCCTGATTGCCTCTAAAAAATAAATTAAAAAAATAAATCATAGGAACTTCCCTCTATCAATTATCTCCAATTTATACTATTTATAGTTTGGTTTTCTATGGTTGTTTGCATATTGTCTCCCCCATTTTACTATGAGGTTGAGGAAAGGGGGGATCGTTTTGTTGTTAGGTTTTGGTTGTTGTCATTATTATAATTTCTTTGTTTCCTAATATTTAGCTTGGTGCATACCAGGCAATTGATAAATGCTAGCTGACTTAGTAGAATGAACTATGCCTTCTAATTTTTTAGACACTTAAATAACAAATGACTAAAGCATTATTTGATACAAGGACATAGGAGTATTTAGATTTGGAACAGACCCTCAAAACCATCCAGTTCAATTCCCTCATCTTACAGAAAGAGAAACGAGATTCAGGGAAGTGAGGAATTTAAATTCACATCTTCTGACCTTTGACTTCCAGGATCTAACCCCAGTTGATTTAAATATCATTAATACTTTATTTTTCTTTTACTCATTCATTATTTGTTTTCGCAACAGAAACTTACTATATAGCTTGAAGTAAAATGGTGAAATAGAAATAGTATTATCAATCCAACAAAGGGTTCCAAATGAATTAATTTATGTGTGTGTCAGGGTGGCCATTCTTTCATAGTCAATCATCATATATCAATCTGAGGACAAGTTGTAACCACCTACCTAAATACAGACAACTTATAAATATAATTATATTTCTTTTAAATGGGCTTCTTTGTGTGTTGCTATTTCTCTTGGGGATTCCTGTCCAAAGCTTCTCAATAATACAAATTGCTGACATTTTTATAGCTTTTTAAGTTTTGCAAAATGCCTTACATGCTTTATTTTTCTCATTTGATCCTCAGCAGCCCTTTACAATCAGTACAACATGCATAAATAAGGAAAAGACCTTAGAGTTTTGGCCGTAGTAATAAAACTGATGGGTACAACAGAGAAAATTTAACTAAGATTTATATCATATTCTAGTCTGAACAACAAGCATTTATTAAGCAATTACTATGTACCTAGAAAGTGTGTTATATTCCAGGAATACAGATACAAGCAAAAATAAGGAGGCCCTGCCCTCAAGGAAAGAAGTTGTAAAAGGGGGATGTGTGGGGAGAAGTCACCCAGGTAAAGGTCAAATTTTCAGAATCATATCTAGATGGGGAACAAAATGTGACTGACTTGGGTCTGTCCCCAAAATGGAGACCCCCCAGAAAGAACTCATCAATGTCAGAACAAGGCTGCCATGGTGGAGAGAAGAGAAGACTTTAGATGCTGAGAAAAGTTCTAGGGTTTGATATCCATTCCATCGACCTATACTCTCTATGTTCTGTAATCCCACATGATCAAAGGAACAACTAATCTCATATGTGTTCCCTTGCTAGAAATCTCTCCCTTTTACCTCCACACGATTTTCATGTGCCTCCATTGACCCTTAGATGTATCATAGTTTTGATTCTTCCAAAATAATGTCACTCAACAAGCAGCAATCATATAGCATTGACAGGAGAATAAAGATGCCACTAATGTGTTCATTTATGATCTAGAGTTGTTTGGAATCATTAGAAATGTTGGAAAATTCTCCTAAGTAATCCACTCCAAAGTTCTTCTCTTATTAATTATATGCCATCTTATTGTTAAAAAGAGGAAGATTTCCCTTTTAAATATTTAAAATACATACTGCGAGGATCAAAAATTAATGGTGAAGGACCATGTGTAGGGTAAAGAAGACTAGATATGTCGTTACGTCTGAATCTGGATTTGCATCGTGATCCCCGAAGCTTACTACACATGGCATTCTGGACAAACAGCATCTCTTTGGATCTCATCGATAAAAAAACTAATAAGGTTTAGTTTATTTTTAATGTCCTTAATTCAAAACTGTCCTTCCATAAATTTGTGCTACCTATAATTCATATAAAAGATTAATTCCCTATTAATGGTAAAATTCTCTCAAATTCTCCCTCACAGATATAAAACAGTGGGAAAGAGTTTAGTCAAACCATCCACAATGAAAAACAAATGTATGAAAATATGTATTGCCAAGATTTTGACATGAAATTGGATATTCAGACCCTTTTATACATTAATTTATACATTAATATACAAAATACATAATTATACATTAATTATAATTAATTTAGTTGTAAGATAGGTTGTAGATTCTGCCTTAACTAGAGACTCATAGAGCTATACATTTAGAGCAATAAGAGCCCATAGAATTGTCCAATCCAACTTCCCAATATCAAACTGAAGCCTGGAAAGGTTATTTGTTCAGGGTCACACAGGCAAAACGTACCTCAGATAGGATTTGAAGTCAAGTCTTCTTGATTTCAAGACTAGGGCTCTGTTACTTCAAGTACAAAATTGTAATAAAATGAAATGCCCAAAGATCATCTAGTGATTAGAAGAGAATCTATTAACAGGGAATGGGTTTCCAGTAAGAATGCAGTAGTGATTAATGCTAAGATGAACTTTCCTACATTTATGTTTGCCATGATGGTCAGCCTGAGACATGAGACTCTATCATTTCACAGGCAAAAAAAATTATGTCAATAAACAAAATCTTAGTCCCCTAAGCATATATATATATTATATATATATATATACCCACACACACACACACACACACACACACACACACACACACACACACATACAGGAGCAGGCACAATTTTGTTAAGAAGATGGGTATACTGAGGCAGGGAAAAACAATTAAATTACTTATTAGGGAAAGAAATGATGCTAGAGAGATAGTCTATGGAGTTGGGAAAAATTAAAAACAACTCTAAACTAAAAGAAAATGAAGGGTAATGGCATGTCCTGCTAGAAAGTGGAGTGTGGAAGAGGGGGTGTAAGAAGCTGTACAGATGGACAAAAACAGAGTCAGAAAAGAGAATTACATTTTAAAATTTCTAATCCTTCAAGTTGTTAATTGTTTCTTCATCCTTAAATTTTCTTGTGTTTGTGTTTACATGTTGTATGTCACTCATCTTCCATGTCTATATCACTTTCTCATTAGAATGTAAGTAGTGGTAAGGGCAGAGACAATTTAATCTGTCTCAACTCTGCCCAGATTCCACTGTATGTTGCATATAGTAGACACTTAATAAATGCTACTTGGAGTGTTTTATTCTATTAAGGTAGTATTTAAAAGATAATTGGGTGTTAGAACCCTAATAACATCTGCCCTTCAGGAAGGTATGAATGATTGGATTTTATTCCCTAGGATTTAGAGCTATTATTCTTGGTGTGATCACCATAGTTCAAGGCCTAATGCCAAACTCTATTTTATCCTTAGGATCAAGCACCTCTGGCTTCAGAAACTCAGGAGAAAAATTCAGCCCTAGGTGTGAAATGGCCAGGCTCCCTTTTGCTTTCAGTACATCCTAGTAATGTACATTGAAAAATTAACTGCTCAAACCAAGAGAACATTGTGCACAGTAACAAGATTTTGTGATAATCAGCTCTTTTCAACAATGAGATGATTCAAAGCAATTCCAATAGACTTGGGATGGAAAGTGCCATTCACATCCAGAGAGAGAATTGTAGAGAATGACTATGGATCAAAGGATAATATTTTCACTTTTTGTTGTTTGCTTATTTGTCTTTTTTTCTTTTCTTATGCTTTCCCCCTTTTCATCTGATATTTTTGTACAGCCTGACAGATATGAAAATATGTTTAGAAGAATTGCCTTTGTTTAACCTATATAGGATTGCTTGTTCTCTTGGGCAGAGATGGGGGAGAGGGAGGAAGGAGAGAAAAAAAAATGGAACACATTAACTTGTTCTTATTTAGATCTTTATTTGAAAGCATTTCAGAATACTTTTGCATTGTAAAGTTTGCATTTGCAAACTTAAAAGCATCCATGACTAATGTCTCACATCGGAAAATTGTGTTATCCATCTCTGAAAATGTGTTAGACTGAAATTACTGAGGTTATTACACACTATATTTATATCATGTGCCTAAGAACTAGGATCTGAAGAAGTTGTAGGATAGCTGATAACTATAAAATATTTTACATATATTATCTCCTTTTGAGTCTCATGATAAACCTATGGAATTAGTATTACAAGTATTTTAATTCTCATTTTATAGATGAGGAAACTAAAGTTAATTTGCTTTTCTATGGTCATAGAGCTAAAGAAGATTGGAGTTAGTATATTTTTCCTCTGGGACACTTTTGTTCCCTTCTTTATTTATTGGAAATTATTAATAGAGTTTTAATACTTTAATAAAAAAGTTTTTATTTTCAAAACATATGCACACATAATTTTTCAACATTGATCCTTTCATAGCCTTGTGTTACAAATTTTCCCCTTTCCCCCAACCCCATCCCCTAGATGGCAAGTAATTCAATATATGTTATACATTTTAAAATATATGTTAGTTCCAATATATGTAAACATATTTGTACAATTATCTTACTACACAAGAAAGATCTGATCAAAAAGGAAAGAAAATGAATAAGAAAACAAAAATGCATATCTTTTAAGAGCACACTATAACATGTAGCTACTTTTTTATGAATATATTTAGTAGAAATACTTGCTGATTCAACTCTGTTATTATTCTTGGTTCAGAATTGAACAAGAATGCAAAAGTAACAGCTAACACATTTATTAGAACCTAAGTTAATATCTTTGACAGAAAGTAATTTAATTTTCCTCTTTTTTTCAGGGCTCAACTCCCAGTTGTCATACAGCATCACTTCAGGGGACAGCCTCGGTCAGTTTACTGTTGACAAAAATGGTATTCTAAAAATCAGGCAGACTTTGGACAGGGAAAGTCAATCTTTTTACAACCTGGTTATTCAGGTCCACGATATGCCATTCCCTTCATCTTCTAGCTTTACCAGTACTGCTCAAGTGTCTATCATTCTATTGGATGTCAATGATAATGCTCCAACTTTCATTTCCCCCAAATTGACCTATGTTCCAGAAAACACCCCAACTGATACTGTTGTATTCAAAGCTCAAGCAACAGACCGAGACAGTGGCCCCAACAGCTATATTGAATACACTCTACTGAACCCTTTGGGAAATAAATTCAGTATTGGGACGATTGATGGAGAAGTGAGACTTACTGGTGAGCTAGACAGGGAAGAGGTGTCCAACTATACTCTCACTGTGGTAGCAACTGACAAAGGTCAACCACCTCTCTCTTCATCTACGGAAGTGGCTGTCATCATCCTTGATATCAATGACAATAATCCTGTTTTTGCAAAGGCCCTTTATAAAGTGGAAATTAATGAAAACACATTAACTGGGACGGACATAGTCCAAGTCTATGCTGCTGATGGAGATGAAGGGACCAATGGACAGGTTCGCTATTCCCTCCTCAGTGGAAATGAAAACCAGGAGTTTAGAATTGACTCCGTGACAGGGATCCTCTCTGTAGCTAAGCCTTTGGATCGAGAGAAGAAACCAACGTACTCATTAACTGTTCAGTCAGCAGATCGAGGCAGCAGCCCCAGGATGGACACCACCAAAGTGGACATTATTCTCTTAGATATCAATGATTTTGTCCCTGTATTTGAGCTGTCACCATATTCCATCAATGTCCCTGAGAATCTAGAAGCCCTGCCGAAGACAATTCTTCAGGTCAGTATTCTGAAATAAGGCAATTATTGTTATTTTTATCTTAAGGCAATTTTTTCTCAAACCTCCCCCCCAAAAAAATCTATTTATGTCTTGCATGATTAGCAAAGGTTTTTAAACCCAATTATTAGGGAGGTTGCAGCCTCTTGAGTTCAGGTATTTTAAATTAAAGTGAACTAAGCCAATCAGGTGTTTGAATTAAGTTTGGCATTAATATAGTGAACCCCTGAGAGTGGAGAGGCACCAGATTGCCTAAGGCTGGGTGAACTGACTTGGTTATGAAATGGATCAAGCAAAAACTTCCATGTCAATTAATAGGGAGACTGAAGCTGCACTTCCATCCTATGTGAGGCAGGAGGAATTAGTCTTTCATAAAATCTATTTTAAAAATCCTTCATTCTTTCTTCTTCTCACTCTTTATTACATATATGTATATATATCACATATATGTGTATACACACATATCTACATTTATACACACACAAAATCCATACCCACATATTTGTCTAACTTCATGTTGAAAATGACAGATTAGAACTTCAAATCAAAACAATAGGTTTAATTGAAACTAAACAAATCCAATTTAACAGATATAATAAGCACTTACTCTTCAGAATAAACTGTGCTAGGTACTTTATATATAGATCTAAAAATTAAATAATCCCAGCCTTCAAGGAATGTATATTCTATTAGAAAATACTGGGGCATCTAGGTGGTATAGTGGATAGAGCCCCAGCTCTGAAGGCAGGGGGACCTGAGTTCAAATCTGTTTTTAGATACAATACTTCCTAGTTGTATGACCCTGGGCAAGTCACTTAACGCCAATTGTCTCAGGAAAGAAAAACAGCACTTTTGTGTGTAGGTTTAAATAAGAGGAAACTTTTAGCACAAGCATTTACAACTCAGAAATTAGTAACTGGTATAAATCAGGACTTGATTTATTGTATGGTTGATTGTATAGATTTTAAAAATTATTTATTTATTTAGATTAAATTTAAAAGACTATATATATACTTTTCCCCAGAGAGTTCCACAGGGGTTACCTAGAAGTGAGTTAGGCAGTGCACTTTCTTTTATGGAGTTTCAACCAGATAGTGAAGCAAAAGCAAAATAGAGCAATCCTAGAATCCAGCTTCTGCCCTCCATAAAGAAGGCTTTTGGATGGAGTTTGGTACTCTGTTCTCCAGCCCGTTAGATACTGAAGGAGATGATGTCAAGACTCACATTGGTGAATTACAAAGAGATGAAATGTCCTAAAAAGGAGAGCTTGGTTTGTCGAGTTAAAACCACCAGCAGATTCAAAGTATTACTCCATGGACATAGCTCAGCTCAAAGGGCATTAGAAGACTCAGAGAATGATAGTAGTATTATTAATTAATAATTAGAATTAATAATATTAATTAACAATATAATACTAGTCATTATTATCTGGTATTTAGATAGCAGTTTAAAATTTGCCAAGTGCTTTATTTACATTCATTATCTCATTTGAGCCTCACAACCCCTCTGGTTACAATGTTTATTTTCTTTTTTCATTCAGGATAGACTCTTGTATTATCAAATATAACATTCTTTTCCTCTCTACTTCCTTCCCCCCACTCCCTCTTCCCCTCAGAATTAGCTGTCTTATATGTGGTTCCTTCTGGTAGGTTGTAGCAAGAGATGATGACCAAGGCTCCAACAGCAAACTGACATACACACTTATTGGTGGGAATGAAGATAATGCCTTCGTTCTCTCAGCCAGCGGGGAACTCAAAGTGATACAGAGCCTTGACAGAGAAACCAAGGAGAAATGCATCTTATTGATTACAGCAACTGATTCAGGTGAGTGGGTGACACTAGAATGCATTTCCAGATTTATCTGCCTTATTTCACACTCATTCATGTATAATAGACATATTGAAGATCTATTGCTTTTACAATTTTCACTAAATTCCTGATAATCAAAATAAATTAATTTTAATTACAATAAATGCAACTAATGGCTTATTTTCTCCTTTGATCAAAATCCATTTTCAGAAAATAATGTACATGCATACATATTCTCTCTCTCTCTCTCTCTGTTGCTCTCTGTCTCTCTTTCTCTGTATCTTTCTCAAAGTAGTATAATAATACTTAACAGTATAAGTTTTATGGGATCTTTCTTTGTTTTATACACCTTGATGTGGTGTAGAAATTCAAGCTATTAGTATAATCAGATAATTAATACGCGTATGGCATTAGTGTAGATATTCTTAGGTTTGGGGGAATAATAAGAAGGGCAATGATATAACATGGTAGGCCCTGATTTCAGCTTTATAAAATTGTTTGCCTTATGACATTATTTAAACAGAGGGAATTTGGGGAAGAGATCTAATGGGGTTGTGCTACTAATAGTAGGCTATAAACCATTCTTTGATCTATCTTTATTCTTAAGTGATGATAATAGTCAAAGTTCATAATGTGATTTGACTTTATAATATTTAGATATTTCAGATGAGTTCCTCTGTTTCCAAAATGGAATAAAAGAATAGCTATCTAGGGGTAACTAGATGGTGCAATACTGGCCCTGCAGTCAGGAAGACTTGAATTCAAATCCAGCCTCACACACTTACTAGCTGGTATAACCTTGAGTGACTCACTTATCCCCAACTACCTTTCCCTCTCCCCCCAAAAAAGAATATTTAAAGAATATTATAAATTTTTTGCAGTCAGTATTATAAATTTAAAATTTTTCCCAATCCCCAAAATAACCCTGTTTCAAATTCTCTAAAATGAAAATTTGATTTTCTTATTCTTTAGTTTAAAAAGGAGAATATTGGAAAGGATGTTGGATTTGAAGTTAGGAATCCATTAAAATAATCATTAATATATTAATCATTGTACAGTGTTGCTGTTACTGTGTATAGTGTTTTCCTGGTTTTGCTCACTTCACTTAACATCAATTCATATAAGTCTTTACAAGTTTTTTCTGAAATCTTCCAGGTCATCATTTGTTATAGCACAATAGTATTCCATTGCATTCATAAACCATAGCTTGTTCAGTCATTCACCAGTTGATGGGCATTGCCTTAATTTCCAATTCTTGGCCACTACAAGAAGGGCTGCTATAATCAGAGTATAATTATTTAAGTACCAATAAAGGATTATATTATTGTGGATTTAAAAGTAATTGGAAGCCAAAGCAATTACTGTGGAACCTCAAAAGCATTTCAGTTCTAGGCCAAACTTTACTGGAATGTTTAACTGAAATGTTGCTATTTTGCATATAGATGCAGAAGGGGGCTAATTATAAAATGATTTTTAATATTGCCAGTCATACAACTTTCTGCTATCTCTCACCCACAGTGTCCTCCTCTGTCCTAACCTTTGTTCCTGGAGTTAGGGAAAGGGCCATTGAATGGAAAGCCCTTGAATCTTTCCCTAATAGTGAATAATTTTATCTGATTATAGACTTAACTGATTAAAAGACATGAAAGAGGTAGCAACTGAGGCAGCTGGCATTGGGCAATGCATACATGAATCTAGAGGTCCAATAGTGCTGTGCAAAATCAGAAGCAAAGGCATCCTTTTGTTATGGGTGAAGAGATGGATTGGACTGCTCAGATCTATATGATCTGATGCTGGAAGGGAATTACAAGTTAACAATTCAAGGCCCCCATTTTATAAATGAGGAAATTGAAATCTGCAGGGATACTTTTGGTTTAATGGCCCACATTTCTTTTTGTGTTTTCCTTCCTTCCTTCCTTCCTTCCTTCCTTCCTTCCTTCCTTCCTTCCTTCCTTCCTTCCTTCCTTCCTTCCTTCCTCCCTCCCTCCCTCCCTCCCTCCCTCCCTCCCTCCCTTCCTTCCTTCCTTCCTTCCTTCCTTCCTTCCTTCCTTTTTTCCTTCTTTCCTTCTTCCCTCTCTCTTTCCCTTTCTTCCTTATTTTCTTCCTTCCTCTCTTCCTCCCTCCCTGTTTGTCCATCACTTTTCTCACCTGTAAAATGGGAATACTAATAGCGCCTATCTTTGAAGGGTTGTTATCAAATATCAAATGAGATAGCACATATAAAGTGCTTGGCAATCACTAAATGCTAGCTTATAAACTCAGAACAGTCCATAAGCTTCACCAGACTGCTACAGACATCCATCAAACATACACTCACGAGTTAAGAATCCTAAGGTGAGAGAAATATCAGCTCTTGTCATTACATAGATAGTCCTCCTGTAGCTCTTTTCAGATGAATAATTCTGAGTGTTCCTCATTTAATGTAAGTGTGCTGTATTAAAAAATTTCTATCTTTTTTTCTTTCCATATAGGAACACAAACCACAAACTAATTTCCCTTTCAACCTGCTTAAATTTGAAATGTTAATATTAGGAAACCTAAAAATGATATTCCAGAAGCTTGTAAAATTTTACAAGTCTTGAGGAGATGTTTCAGTTGATCCTTGGCCCTGTAAACATTCCTTGGCACAAGAAGCGTGGACCTAAGTAAAAAAAGTGGGCTGTCTTTTCATAGCCCTAATGTGTTGCTTTCCCTGAAGGTAGTCATACTTGGGGGAAATGTGGATTTTCTTTAACAGCCCTTGGTGTGATTCAGCATTTCCATTTTTCAAGTTCTTTCAGAGACCACAAGAATTGACAATGAATGTTCCATTAGCAAGAAGCCAAGACTGCTGTTTTCTCAAGAAGGAGCTTGTGTCAAGTCTAGGAAAACTAGCTCATGGACTTCTTTATGAATATTTCTCAGGCTCCACTTTGTTTGCATGGTCCTCATACATCCCCCTACAGGGGAAGATTTGGAAGCTTGACCCTTCCAGACCAAAGTGACATGATATAGTCATCGTTACTACAGATCAAAAGTTAGAGCTGGGAGAAATCTTAAAGATCATCGTGTCCAGTCCCTTCATGTTCTAAAAGAGGAATTGAAAATCCAGTGCCTCAGGTCACATAACCCACAGCCAGTAAACACCTGAGACAAGGTGTAATCCCAAGTTCTCTGACTCCAGAAAACTTCCTTCCTTCCTTCCTTCCTTCCTTCCTTCCTTCCTTCCTTCCTT
>JAJPUD010002564.1:119984-186306 GCA_023553655.1 Myrmecobius fasciatus
TTCTTCACTTCCTTCCTTCCTTCCTTCCTTCCTTCCTTCCTTCCTTCCTTCCTTCCTTCCTTCCTTCCTTCTTTCCTTCCTTTTTCCTTCTTTTACTCCTTCCTTCCTTTACTTCTTTTCTTTCCTTCTTCCTTCCTTCCCTACCTCCTTCCTTCTATCCCTTCCTTCTTCCTTTGCTCCCTCCTTCTCTCCCTCCTTTCCTTCTTCTTTTCCTTTCTCCCTCCCTTCCTTCCCAAAAATAAATTCAAATGAGGCTTTCGACATATGACCCATAATTGACCAGAAATTCCTCTACACATAACAAAACAGTAAGAGAGTACATTAAACTAAATAACATAGTCAATTATATAGGATTATATAGCTATCCTTGCCTGTGACTTTACAACTTTCTGTTCTCTTCTTTGCATTAAAAAATGACTCTTCTTTTGTTTTTTTTTCCTTTTTCTCAATGTGATTCTATCTCTAGTGTCCCCTTAAAAAAGAAAATTGGGAAGAGGGGAAGGAAAAACATCCTGAAAACATAAAATACTTAGTGAAATAAAACAAATTCTCATGTTAGTATATGAGAGGAAAAGAAAAAAAAAGCTCTAGAATACATGCAAGGATAAGATAGTGAGCTAGACTCTGTCACTAAAGGAAATAGGATATGGCAGAGTACTTCTGAAGATATGATTTATCATGTTAGTAATTTAATTCAACTCATTACAATTGATCAAACATTTACTAAGAGCAGACATTTCCGTAACACTTTAAATTATGTAAAGTGTTGTACATGTGTTAATTAATCCATATGAGTCCACAGTACCCTAGGAGTTACAAATGAATGAGTAAAACCAATATTGTCACCATTTAAGAGATGAGCAAAATGCCTCATCATAAAATGATTTGTTAGTAATTTATATGGTAAAGAATAAGAGTAGAATTTTAATTTAGATTGTCCTGATGCCAAGTCCAGCAATTTGCCCACTATCTTCTTCTTATTAAAACAGCTCCTGTAGGAAAGGCACTAATTAAGACACTATTGATGAGGCACTTAACTTTCTTGCCTGTTGTATGGATATTCTTTATCCTGTTTGGAAATTCTACTGAATAGTCTTTCCCTGATTAAACAACACCTAGTTTACAAAGCACTCCAGGCCCCTGCCCTGGGAAGTATGTTGAAAAATTTGAGAAGTTCTTAAAGAGTCTGAGTTTCAGAAATTTGGGACTCACCTTCATATCTTGTAGTGATCCCCTTGTCTCCACCCTACAGCATCCCCTCATTCCCCTTTAGCTGGACGATAGTAACAGCTTCCTGATTGATCAACCTGCTTCCTCTCTACCCTTATACAAATATTTTCTTCATTTGGCTAATTGATTTTCTGACCATGGACCATGTCAGTTCCCCTACTCAATAAAATTGAATGGGTCAATTACCTGCAGGAACAAATATAAAATACTTTGGTTGACATTGAAAACTCATCATAATCTGTCTCCTTCCTTCCTTTCCATTGTTTTTGCTGAGGCAATTGGGGTTAAGTGACTTGCCCAGGGTCACACAGCTAGGAAGTGTTCAGTGTCTGAGGCCAGATTTGAACTCAGATGTTCCTGACTTCAGGGCTAGTGCTTTATCCACTACACCAACTAGCTGCCCCTGCCTTTCCATTCTTTATACATTTTTCTTTCCTCCATATATTCTTTGATCTTTTCATAGTGGTCTAGTTGCTATTTTTGAAATACAATTCAATTTCCCATCTTTATATTTTTGCACTGGTCATGGGCTTCCATATTCAGTTTGATATGGTATAGCTCCCAAACTTTTGGGGTCCCTTACCAACCTCAACAAGGTCAAATGTCATCTTCTACAGGCAGCTTTGGATAGTAAAGCCTTCCTCTCTCTATCTATGATCTATTTATCTGTGTGTTGTCTTCTCCTTTAGAATGGAAGCTCTTTGAAAGAAATGATTATTTTTACTTTCCCTTGCATCCCCAGCACATAGCATGGCTCTTAGCAGATGAGTACTAAATAAATGCTGATTGATTGATTGATTGGAAAGCAGGATTGTCCAACATGGATAAATTCTTTTATAAGCCTAAACTGCAGATGCCACAGGTTAAGATTATGAATGGTTAGAACTAGAGAATAAGTACGGACACAAGAGGGAACAGAATGAATAGGCCTTGGAAGCTGTTGGGAGCTGGAAAATGAGGGGAAGGAAAGAGTCTAGAATGACAAAGAAATAAGGTGAATGATATTGTCTTGGTAATAATAGTGAAATCAGGCATGAAAATGATTGGTCATATTATGAGTTGTCTGTAGATGATTCAAATCATCATGTCCAAAATAAAACTCATCATTTCTTACCTAGCTTCCTATTACTGTGGAGGCCATTATCATCCTACTAGTCACCTCTTCAACACTTCACTCTCCCTACTTCCTTATATGTAATTTATTGCCAAATTCTATTGATCTTACCTTAATGACATTTCTCCTATACACTCCTCTCCTCTGACATCACAACCACATTACTGGATGATTTCCCTGTCTCAAGTCTATGCTCAATCTAATCCCTCTCTGACAGCTATCACAATGAACTTCTCAAAGTAAATGTCTATCCATGCAATTCCCACACTAAAAAAACTCCAGTGGCTTTGGATAAAATAAAAAAAAATATAAATGGCAAAGTGCTGGGCCTGAAGTCAGAAAGACAATTTCAAATCCTGCCTTTAATACTTATTAGCTGTGGGATAGTAGTCAAATTATTTAATTTCTCTCTGCCTCAGTTTACTTTTCTGTAAAATTAGGATGATAACACTTACATCCTAGAGTTGTTGTGAGAACCAGATAGTATAATATTTATAGAGCAGTATGCAAATCTTCAAATGCATTATATATACTAGTTTTTATTACTTTTTTAAAAAGCAAAAATCTTTGTCTCCTATTAAGTATAATTTTTCTTTAAAAATTTAATAAATTTTTATTGCAATGCTCTCTAAACAAAGAGCCAGAATTTTCCCCCCCCATGGTGGCTATGAAACTAAATATATGTAGCAGCAGAAATTCCAATAACCTACTAATTAGGGCATGGGATGTATTATGTTCAATTATTTGGTCTTTTGTGATTATGGTAAAGGAGGCAAGACTTTTTTCTTTAGTGATATAAGCCTCAACATAAGATACAGGAAAAAATGTCAGTTATAGCAGGATCAGGCATGAAATCAACCATATTCAATTTATTGTTGTAACCTTTTGCTAATTAGTGTTTTCTTGTATAGTTGACATCCATGGAGAGAAACAGAAGCTCAGTTGCAGTTCTGCTTGTGAGCCCTGGAGCACTTGGTCTCACTCACTTGAGATAGTGTAGTTAGCCTTGGCTCATGGAAGTATGAAGACAAAAAAGAAATCTTCCCGTGGATGGTGCTTTAACTTCATTCAAGTCAGAAATAAAATTATTAGGATGATTGAAAAATGAACATTTTCTCCAGAAAAAAATGTTCAAAGCATTAAAAGATTTCAGAATAATAAGGAAAAAAGCAAAAAAAAAACATTCTGCTCTTTCAAATTTCTTTTATATCATTAGAATTTCCATCTCTAGTTTTCTAGGAGCTGATAATTTTAAAAAACATGCTTTCTGATGGAGTTGATTTAAAAAAGGTACAGCTTTACCAAAACAAGAATGATGTATGAATGTAACAAAGAGACTGAAAGGTTATTTTTCCTGCTGTAGATTGGTTTTCTTGCATTTCAGCAACTAAAGATCTTATTATCCAGGTCATATGTTCTGTTAGCTCGGATTTTTGACTTCTCTTCCCAATGCATATAAAGAGATGTGAAATAGGTATTTTATTAATTAATTTTATTAACTCAAGGACCCACATGATTTATGGTAAATATTGCCTCTATTGATAACCATCACTTCTCTGTACCTTAGAATGTGGTCATTAACAATTGTGAAAACTGAAAAATATCTATTTCTGCATTCTACTTAGGAAGACTGATTCCTCAGGTGATAGGCAGAAAGGTCAATCATTTCAGCTTTCAAGGACTTAATAATATGCTCTGATGGCAAACTCTTGTAGAGTTCAAGATCACAACTCTACCAGAAAGAAAGAGCCTTCTTTCTAGCAGAGAGAATAGAGAAAAATAGAGGCTAGATTACTTGATGATGAAAATTTATTTGCTATGTATGAGTTTATTAGTCTAAGCTTGTGGCTTTTTTAATGTAGGGAATCTTCCATGTAAAAACTTCCTCAAGCATCCCAAACCAGTAATTTTTCTTTATTATACCATCTTAAGAATGTTGCCTGGTTGAATGCAAATTTGGGTGACTCTTGGTACACAAACTAATCCTCCAAACACATGTATATATATGTGTGTGTATCTATTTATATCTGTCTATATCTATCTAAATCTATCTATATTACATATTTTTTTACAGAAAACAACTTGGGTCCAGTTTCTGATATTTATTAGCTGTATAACCCTGGCCAAGTCAAGTAACTTTACCTCTTTTTTTGAACCTCAGTTTCCTCACCTGTAAAATGAGGGAATTTAGTTTAATAGCCTCTAATGTCTGTTTTGGTTCTAAATTTGTACAGCATTCCTATGAATATGTATGTCTGGTGTGTGTTTGCACCAAATGATAGGGAGAAGAGAGATTATTTATAAAGAGATCAAGTTTTTAAGGACAGGAACGTATATTGTAGTAGTAATTCTTACAGGAATGAGCAAATGATTGACCTATAAGAATTGAAACACAGAGAGGACTGAATAAAAAATATAAGTAATAAGGAAAATATCAAATGATTGTTGGGAGCATTAGATTTGATTGACCTATGACCATTTACAAATGGAAATATTAAACATTACCCATATATCCAAAATCTGTTACATACATGCAAAAAAGATAATGTGCTACAACAATGATAAGTGTGGAAATATGTATACATATATTCGATTTGTCAAGTATTTTAACATAATTAACATGTAGTGGATATCCTACCATCTAGGGGAGGGGTGGGGGCTAGGGGGGGAAAAATTTGTAACAGAAAGCTATGTAAGGGTTATTGTTAAAGAATTACCCATACATATGTTTTGCAAAAAAAAAAAAAGATAATAATGTGCTAGTCCCAAATGGAACCATAATCAAATATATAGAATTAAAAATTATATGAAGACAATTAAATATAATCAATATAATAAATTATGGCAATATATATTATATGTCATATTTATATTATAATATTGTAAATTATTAATCACTAATAATATATAATTTTCTATTTATAGTAATGTAACTATAGAATACTAAAATAGTAAAGGAAAAGGAAATATGAGTAAAGGATACAAACCAAAATGGAGAAAAAATTGGGATCACGTCAAGGAGCAAATCATAGAAATAATAATCACATTAAAGATAATGATAATGTTTAAATTTATGATAAAATTCATACAATGCAATTAAAGCATCCTCAGAGGAAAATGTGTATTTCTGAATGTTCATTATCAGATGATTTATGAGTTTAGCATTTAATTAAAAGGCTTAGAAGCTCCAAGCCTAAAACTCTTTCCACTATTTGTTATTATCTACAGCATTTACAGAAAATTCCACTCATTCTTGCACATCACCTTTGAGGAATCAGTGTTTGGCCAGTTTGTAATAGACATAGCTCCTAGGCCCTTAGGTTGAGAGCTAAGGCTTCAGTCTAAGATTTTTTCATTGTGTGTGTGTGTGTGTGTGTGTGTGTGTGTGTGTGTGTGTGTGCGTTAGATCCCTTTGGCAGTTTCCTAAAGTCCAAAGTGTCTAATGAGAGGTGGGATATGCTAGGAAGCAGTGACCCTTTGAAGCATTTTATAAACTTGATTTAATTTTGAGTGATTAAGGAAAAAAAAATAAAAGGTTTTTAGCAAATCTCTTTGTCTTCCCTTGGATTTTTTGTTCTTTCTTGCTACAAATTATATTTTTAAATAAGTGGCCTCTTGATCTCATTTTTTATCCTCTGCTTTATTGTCCATTTCATTCTAATTGAATTCATAATTGCCGCATTCGGCAGGGAAACAGAAAGAGAGTTAATGCTCTTGAGGAATGCTAACTCTTTAACCAGTCATCCCAAAGAAAATATCCTTCCACTGACTTAGGGAGAGAATTCTTTATATCTAGGGCTTCCTCTACATCAAATGGTCACTGTCCATCATCACCATTCTCAAATTTTAAATTCTTAATATTTTTGTATGGTGGAATTTAATCTGAAATGAAATAGTGTAATAGACTTGCATTCAGTTTTGGGTACCACATTTTAGGGAATGGAAAAAAGTATCTGATTTAATATATTCAAAACATAATAGCTTTATTCAGGAAAACTCCATGAGACATCATTGTTCGTTTTTAACTTTTATTCGACCTTTTAGCATGTGGCAGCATTGAATGTGAATGTGGACATTGAACTTGGAGTCAGAAAAACCTATGTTCTTATCTCACCCCAGATGCTAGGACTGCTAGGGAATCATTTCACTGAGTTAAGTTTTCTCATCTATAGAATGAGCAACTAGGTGTCAGAACAGATAGTATGCCAGTGTTGGAGTCAGGAAGGCCTGAGTTCAAATTCAGCCTCAAACATTTACTAATTGTTGCCAAGTCACTTAACCCCTCTTTGTCCCAGTTTCCTCATCTGTAAAATGGGTTGGAGAAGGAAATGGCAAACCACTCTAGTGCCTCTGCCAAGAAAACCCCAAATGGGTCACAAAGAGTTGGACATGACTGGAATGACTGAACAAAATGAGCAAGTTGGACTCAGTGGCCCCCAAGGTCCTTTTCAGCTCCAAATCTATGAACCTATGAAATGAGACATAATGTTAAATAGGTATATTTTCCTACTTGTTTTTTTTTCCTGAGTAATAATAAAAATTTCCAGTCATGAGGTAAACTCTTACTTAAATAGCATGTAACACCTTATAAAGTCATTGTTTGCAAGTTAATTTTGCAGTTCAACCTCTACAATTTTAGGAAGTTTAACTACAAGAGTAAGACCCATAAAACAAGGCCATATGGCAAGCACTAGTTATTGGTAGTAGTGTGTAAGGGGGTTGTATTTTGTGTGTGTGTGTGTGTGTGTGTGTGTGTGTGTGTTAATAATTGGAAGGATGAATAGATTTTTAAAAATAATTCAACAAAAAGAGAATTTTTTTAATGAGAAGTTCAGACTAACCCAAACTCAAAAAGAGGCAGATGTTCTGGAATCATACAATTTTGTAGCTGGAAGAGATTTGTGAACCCATCCAGGCAATACCTCTCAGGTATTAGTGACTTGGCCAAAGCTCCCAGAGCTAGTGGAATGGCAGAGCCAAGATGAAAATCCAAGTCTTTGAATTCCCATCCCAGGGCTGTTTCCATCATGTCTTTCATGGATGACATTTCCCCAGGATCTAGGTTGCCTCCTTTCTATACATAGCACAAATTTTAACAGAATAAAACTTTTTAAAAGTCATTTCCCACATTTTACCTATGCCAGTGGGCAAATGAGAGCAGTATGGCATAGTGCCTTAGAAGACTGGCCTTGGAATATTGAAGCAATACATTTTCTTTGACACATCCTAGCCATATAAGCATGTGCAAGTCATTTAACCCCTTCCTGGGTCCCCAGACAACCTTCTCTAATAGACTATATTATCCATAAATTGCTGTTCTACAGTAGTGGAGATAGTTTTATGTTGAAAATGCCTATATTAATGAAATCCCTGATACAAAGCCACATCTTACCCTTCCCATGATTCCTATGAAAAAGAAAGGATAAACAAGCTACAGCTACTATTTTCATTTTACCCAATAACTAAATGTTTTAACACTGATTTTTAGGAATGAGAGTTTCAATTTTATAGTCAGATTTCTTTTAAAGTACACTGGAAGTAAATGAAACTTTAGATATTCTAATGTTAACTAATTAGGAATATAAGAGTTGTATTAGATTAATGCTGGGAGATTGTATATCTTTCAATAAGATCCTTACAGTGGATATGTTAATAACATGAAAAAGTCCATGACAGATCTGGCCATGGAAACAACTTTGTTTATCCTGCTTTTTCAACTTCCTCCTCATTTTGCATTACCCAACACGTTTTTCCACAGTTTTCTTCACCTCTTTCTCTCATGACCTATTTCCTTGCCAACTTTATGCACACTTGATTTTATCCTTTCTTTCTCAGCAGATTTCCCTTACTATTAGCTCTATTTCCTCTCATCATCAGTCTGATTCATATTACTCCTCTACTTGAGAAACTTCAATGGTTCCCTATGATACTTGGAATCAAAAATAAATTCCTCCTTTTAGATTTAAAAATTTTTCACAAAGCAGTCCAAATTTACATTTCCAGTCTTATTGTACTATCCTTAACCATATTTTGTGAACCATCTTGAAGGGTTTTGATGTTCTTCACATTTTATATCCTATCTTTGCTCCTTGGCAATAGCTATCCCCTTGCCTTTCAGAGACCTTTAGAAATCTTTAAATACTAACACTGCTGATGTCCCCTCCAAAATTATTTTATGAGTGTGGGTTTATGTCTATATTTTGCATAGACACTCTGGACCCAACTCTCCCAACTTTTATTTATATTAGCAAAGCAGGGCCATGGTGAAAAGCTGGCTACATCTCCCTTCAGTATTCTTGGAATAGTGTTGAGGAATTTTGCTTCTTTTAAATAATGTCAATCATAAGCTCCCACCCAGAATGTTTTCCACTATTACTTAACCAGTTAACATTTTATCAGTGCCCTAACACACCAAATTCATGAAAAATGCTACAGCTACTATTTTCTTCTTTAATGTCTTACTTAAAGAATATATGATTTCAGGTACAACTAGGTGGTGAAGTGTATAGAGAACCAGTCCTGAAGTCAGAAAGACCTCAGTTCAAATCTGGCCTCAGACACTTAATACTTTCTAGTTTTGTGACCCTGGGCAAGTCACTTAGCCCCAGCTGCCTCAGCAAAATATATATGATTTCATTCATGGGTACTCCTCCAACGATACAGATGATTGTCTAAATTAGTAGTTAATTTAAGTTTTTGTAACTGAAAAAAAATCAGTTATCTTAGTCAACTAATTACTTGAGATGAATCAATCTGCACTCAACTACATTACCTTTTGGACAATAGTCATTAAATCTGTTCCCAGACACATGAAGTCTTTTCAACTTGGCAGAACATTTAAGAACCCCTGGTATAATGGTTAAGAACACAGGGTCACCTTTATACCACAATGAGACATCCACTTTAGTAAAATAATAATAAACACAATAACACCAGTGCTCTCTCCAAAAATAGACTAATTACATTTTATGTACTTTATTCGTACAATGCACTCACAGATTACATTATTTTAAAAAATCTATTAAACATTTACAAGAAAACAATATATTTCCCAAGGATCAAAAGGGGTGTGCCAAAAAATCTCAGGAGTGTAAAGAACAACTGACTATCAATTTGGCAAGTATTAACAAACTACTCAAAAGCTCTGTGGCACTTTACTATTGACTTTATTAATTGTTGTAAAATGTTTGGCTCTGTTCCACACCCATGGCTTATTCGTGTTATACAAATATATAAAATAGACTCAAATATTGTGAAAAACCTATAATATTTGATTTCCCAGTTGGGAAAAAATGCTGTTGGCTTAAACTATGTCACCATGCAATACTATCAAGAACAGGAGATATGAAACACATTTTTCCCTCTTTTTAAATTTTTCTTCTTTTTCAAGATTTTTTTTTTAAAAAGTATTTTTCCAATTACATATAAAGACTATTTCCAACATTCATTTTGAGTTCTGAATTTTTCTTCTTTCTACTCCTCCTCCTCCCAAAAATGGCAAACAATCTAATATAGGCTATACATGGGCAATTATGTAAATACATGATACTTTTCAAGGACATCATTGTGCTTCTGCCTAGAGTCTGTAATCTTTACAATAAAACTAAATATGGCTTTCAAATGAAAGGAGTTGAACGAAAACATTTTATAAATAATTTGATATATAAATAGATATTGTCGTGTTATGTCATTCAGCCGAAACATACTGAACAGACTATTTCTCCATTGCTATCAAAATATCATTTGGATTCGATGACTATAAAATCCATAAGCTACACCAAAGAAAAATAGACATTGAAAGTTTGAATGTGTATTCATTGACTGTATTGAATTAATAAATATAATATTTCATTGTATGCTATTGATCTTTAAAATAGATGATAACTGATTTGGATGGTGTCTCCCTTCCCCCCAAAAAAATCAGGTATTCAGAAAACTTATGCCTCATTAGAAGAGTTAACATTTCCACAGGAAAAGAGAATTAACCAATATTCTTAAGAGTACATGATAAATAGATCAAAAAAATCTGTAAGAACTATAATCATCATTTGATGATATTCGGTCTGCTCCCAATTATCTTCCCAGGTGTTTGGCTTGTTGACATTGAAGCTTCAAGCAAATGGCCAAGTTCCAGGGATCTTTTTTTCATGGAAATGGAGGAAATCCTCCCTTCAAGGAGGAAATCACCCTCCAACTTGGTAACCTAGGGAAAAAAAATCTTTATCAGCCGAAGCAGTATTCTTAAGGACCCAAAATTTAGTGATCAACGTGGATCATACAAGGAAATGGTTGAGATAATGTGCCATGAATACAGGCTATAAAAATGTGGTCTCTACTGGGGATCTAGAAAGACATGACATGGAGACTAGATTTATTGGTCAGAAGCTTGCTATCTCTTAGGTACTGATGGATGACAAATGTCTGTATTATAAATATAGAATTCAACCAATAAATTAAATGAAAAGTGGACCAATAACACAGATATAACTGTTGCCCATAATTTTCCTCACATAACACTTACCTACTAACATTTAAGAGTAATATTTTAATTAATGTTGCCCTACCAACTACTTATAATCTCCAAATAACAGAATGAAAAGGTTTCAAAATGTAGATACCTAGAAAATAAACCAAAATCATGTGGAAACAAGATGAAGTCCAATTTATCCCTGCTGCTTTGTCTGCTGAGAGTTATACCAAGGATGCTTTCAGTGAACCCATAGAAAATGTGCTTTTATTCGACTACTTTTATTCAATTACAAAAAGCAGCTATTTTTTCTGCCTGTGCAAATGTCTGCAGAATTTCAAGTATATAATACACACACACACACACACACACACACACACACACACATAGTCACACACACACATCAGAAAAGCAATTTCCTCCAATATCCTTTAATATATGTTCCATGGAAAAAGATGAGAATGAAATTAATGATAGCATTAGTAATAATGATAATAATAGAAGTTCACATTTAGAACTTTATCATAAACAAAGTGCTTCTTCTCTTCCCCTCCCTCAAGATCCTGGGATCAATTCAGTAAAAAGTATTTCAATCAGTATTTTGTAGAGGAAATTGAGTTTCATGCTGGGACTTGCCCTGAGTTTTGGATCAGAGATTTAAAGCAGAGTTTGGCAAACTACTTATTAACTGAAGGCCAAATCAGCTGACATTTTTATAAGTATTTTAAACTTTAAAATACAATAAAGCTCTATGTTAAAGAATAAAACAATCTTCTCTAATGAGCCATACAAAAACATGTGGTAGACCATATTTGACTCTTGGGCCACAGTTTGCTGGCCACAGAAACTGAGGTACCAACCAAACTTGAATCAAACTTCTCTCTAAAATGAATGCACTTTCTAGCTGAATCTTTAAAAGTCATATACTTGGATAAGTGAGGGTGCTGGGACTTACTTATAGCCAGATCTTTTCATTCCTACTTCAATGATCTTCTATTGTAAAGACATATAAAATTGTATATGTGTGTATGTGTGTGTATATGTGTATACATGTATATATGTATATATATATCTTCATATATATGTTTGTCTATATACATATGTAGATAAATATACATATCTATGCATATAATAGATATAAATATATAAATATACATACATATGCAGATAAATGCATATAATATATGCAAATATACATACAGATATATATATACAAATATGCATAAACACACATATATATATATATATAACAATATACAAATACACATAAGCACACACATATATGTGCATATATACATATAAAAATACACACACATATATGTATATATATATATATATATATAATTTGCATTTGTTCATTTATTTAGTTTTCTCTCATTCTTTTGTGTTTTTAATGCTTGTCAGAAGAGTTGCTGAACTATTCGGTTGGAAATTTGGGGTCAACTTGATATACTAAAGGTCATTTCTATGACAGCATGATGTAGATGAGGGAGAAATTTCACTCATTAGCATTTCTAATGAGAGACTTTGAACATCTGCCAGCAGCACCAGGGTCAACCTTGGCCTTGAGCAGCGAAAAGAAATTGCAGTTTAATGGGGGAGGGAGGTGCTGATATTTCTGCAAAGGTCCTCACTAAAAGCTTTTCCAGGTAGTCATCATGCCTTGATTTATTGAGTACTGATGTGAAGGCACATTTTTGTAATTGCTGCTTCCCATTGTCTTGTGTTTGTTCCGTGGGGCCTCGGAGGACTAAAACCTAAGGAAGGACAACATATCATAGAGTCCTTATGTTGGGCATGAGTATTGCTAGAAGAGAATTATTTACAACGTGGAAAGGAAGAGTGGTGCTAAGAGTAACCCTACTTTTTCTAGCCTGTTTCTTCATCTGTAAAATGAGGTGGCTAAACTCAATGGACTTTAACAATCCTTCATTATCTAAATTGATGATCTTATCTTTGCCTTTGGAAGATTCACTTTTTAAAATATTATTTGCATGGCCAAAATATTATTTGGAAGGATATTTGCATTAAATTCAGTGATCCACCTTTAGGAAAATAAATATTTTATAGCCTTGCATAAAGTCTAGTGACTACAGAAGACAAATCATTCCAAAGTTATGCCCAACTCCCAGAAAGCAATGTCAATCCCTCTGCCTCTAGCAGTTCAATCCAGCCAGTTGACAGATGTACATTCCTGGGTTATTCTCACTGCAAAATTTATCTTGGATGGACATTTAATTCTCCACTTCGGTCTTTTTTCTTTTTCAATTCCAGTTTATGATTTGAACTTGTGTTGCTACAGAGATTTCACCTTATAACTCTCATAGGCCTGAGTCAATGTTAATTTAATTATATTTCCTTGGATTTTATTAATTGCTTATTTGGTACCTCAAAACATATTTTAAATTGAATTACATTTATATATTCGGTATATGAAACTATGTTTGAGTGATGCTCAAATTTAGCCTTCATTGGGAGCAATGACTTGAATGTTCCCAGAATTGTACATTATTACCTATACAAGATCTAGAAATGTATATAGGTACAATGGAAATAACTCAAGAGTTATAGCCTGAATACTATGGGAGAAACCATAAGTAGCAGATAGAATCCTGGACTAGAAGTCAGGAGAATCTGGGTTTGAATTTTATATCAGACATCCACCAGCTTTGTGATCATGGGTAGTCCCTCAATTAAGATTAAGTCCCTTAATCTCTCAGACTCACTATAGTCACACTTGCACAATAGACAGAAGATTAAATTTAAAGTTAGGAAGACCTGAGTCTGGATATTGCCCCAGACACTAGCTATGTGATTTTGGGTAGTTTCTTATCTGGAGAAGCAGGATAATAGCCTCTGTCTCCACGGATTGTTATGATATCCAAATGAAATAATATTAGAAAATGTTTTGCAAACATTAAAGCTCTATATGAATACTTGCTATTACTTGTTATCTGCAGAAGAGGTATAATAATAGCAGCTATTTCAAAAAGTTGTTGGGAAGATCTTCTGGCAAAAGTCTTAATACAATTTCTATTTTATTATAAAATGGCTTAAGACTGCACTAAGATTTTTGAGACACCTTGTATATGTAAAGTGCTTTAATATTTATTAGCTATTGTTCTTAACTATGATGAAGTGAAGTAACATAGGTAAAGATCTTTGAAAACAGCACAGATTCATTTAGATGTGATCTATTGTTATCATATAAGTATATAAATTTATCCCTAATCCCCTTTCTATTAACAAGTTATATACACTGTAAAATTTTTTCTGTCAATTGTAGCAAATTGTCACAGTAGTTTTCTAACAATTGGCCCATGTTTACATGCTGAGTTTAGGCATATCAACAAAATTCATGTTCCACCCACATGCTGTAAAGTTAAATTTTGAATCCCCTTTCTCTCCTGTCCTCCTTTCCTCTTGCATTAACCCAGTCACTCACATTTCAACAGCTGTCAGGCAAGTTTTTGCTGCTCTTTTGAGATCCTATACTCCTTGTGAGTTCACTTTCCATCTCACCACAGCTACGCCACTGCCTTTTGTCCCTTCTTTCAGATTGCATCTGGTTCTTGTAAATCAATCCCAGATGAAGCTACATAATCCTTCCCTAACAGGCATCCACCCATGTCATCCATCATGATCAGATTCACCCAAGCTGAACATTGCCCTCAATTATGTTGGGATTCACCAGAAGTGACTTGGGATTAATTAGAGCCTCATGTTTACAATGGCCAACTGTCTCTACACCTTTGACCTCTGTTGTCTGAATCATTAACCTATGTTTTAGGTTTATTCTTCCTCCATTGCCTTATTTCTGGATGAAATTGGCAGCCCTACAGTACTTCAGTAAGGGAACTATCTCAAAGAACAAAAGCTATAGTGTGTCTTAGCATTCCTCAATGAGGAGTACCTAACAGAGCCGCTGCTTAAGAAGGATTTGAATTTTAAAATGCTTCTAAGGACCAGGATGCATCAATTGGCACAATCTTGCTTGCAAACAAAATTCCTAAAGCAAAGAAAATAGAGATAGTAGGATGAAATATTTTATTTTGAATAAAATTATAAGTTTTGGTATCGATTTAAAGGCTTGATTCTTTTAGTGCCTCACAGAGTCTTCTAATTGTATTTAATTCCTAAGAATGAGAGAGACAGACAGAAGCAGACATAGACAAAGAAAGATATGAGGAGAAATGAGAGAGACAGAGACAGCTAGACAGAGAACAGAAAGATAGAAACAGAAAAAAGAGAGAAATGCAGAGAAAGAGAGAGAGAGAGAGAGAAAGAGAGAGAGAGAGAGAGAGAGAGAGAGAGAGAGAGAGAGAGAAAAGAGAGAGACAGAGAGATAGAGGGAGAAAGAAGTAGACAGACAGACAGAGAGAGAGAGAGAGAGAGAGAGAGAGAGAGAGAGAGAGAGAGAGAGAGAGAAGAGAGGAGAATATAAACTTACATATGGTATCATTTCTTTCAGTCCTTGGCTCAAAGCACACTGGAAATTTTTATTGCATGTTTATTTATTCCCATTTTTTGACCCACTCTCAGGGGCTAGCCAAATTGTGACTTTATTGTTATAGGAAATTCTCCATGAGGAAATATGTAATTGTTTGCACACCCATACACATACTATCAACATACACGCATGTATTACATGATTATACATGCATACATATGTGCAGCTTGGTGGCTCAGTAGATAGAATTCTGGGCCTGAAATCAGGAAGACTCATCAACACAAGTTCAAATTGAACACTTGCCAGCTATGTGGCCCTGGGCAAGTCTCTTAACCCTATTTGCCTCAGTTCATCATTAGTAAAATGATCTATTTCTTCCAAGAAAACCCCAAATGAAATCACAAAAAGTCAGACACAACTTAAAACAACTGAGTAACAACAACAAATACATACATATGCACATATACTATATACAAACATATTCACAGAAGTTGTGGAACTTAAATCCCTACATTCTTGATGATGAAGCCAGCTCTTTCTATTATAGCATGCAATATGAGGAGACCATGTTTTGGTTAAAGGGAATACTGGTTTACAAATATCTGAATGGTGATTCTATTCTTATTGTTATAGATCATTAAGTGCTTGTTGACTTGATTTGATTTAATTCTCCTAAATTCTAGCTCATCACTTTATTTATTTTCATATAGCCTTTTATAAATAGATTGGTTCACTTGTTTTAATGTTCAGATTAAATATTCACAAAATTCACTTCAATAATTTGTGTCTGCCATATGTCAAACATCATATTAGAAGCTAATGATAGAAAGCAAAAATAAATTAAACTGCCCCAATCCTCAAGAAATTTAGTGTTTTGGGGGGAGAAATAATGTGTAAAGTCAGAAAAATATAAACAGTATGCAAAATAAATTCAAGTAATTTTTTTTTGGAGGGGTTGGGAATGAAATCCTAACAACTGGAGGAATCAGGAAGGCCATTATTTGGGAAATGGCATTTTATCTGGATCTTGTGAAGTGATAGGGGTTCCAAAATAAAGAAAGAAAGAAGTGAATTCCAGACATGGTGGAAGACCTATGACAAAAATGGGAGAGAAAATGTCTTCTATAGGAAAGAGCCAATAGTTCATGTGATTGAAAACTTCCTGTCATCTCATTTAAGACAGCTTTTTAGCATTATCAACATACTATCTCAGCCTTAATACTTGGCTTTGTTGGGTTTTTCCTTCAGGATCTCCTGCTCTCACTGGCACTGGCACTGTGAATGTCATAGTCAGCGATGTCAATGACAATGTACCTAGCTTTGCCCATAAGACATACTCTGCCACCATTTCAGAAGATGCTCCAACTGGATCAGATGTGCTGCTTGTTAGTGCCTCAGATGCAGATGCCTCAACTAATGCGGTCATCAGGTAGGACACCTTTCCATTGGTCATTTGATGTTCTCTCTAATTCCTTATTACCAGAGGTGTTCTGGTATGTGTATAATAACTAGATCTCTGGGGGAGAAGGGTTATGCACAAAACATCCTTTAAGTTGAATCTGTTTCATTAACATTTTCCCATCACTTTCTTAAATATAGAAAATCAACAATTAGTTGAGCCCTGATTTGTAGTGTTTGCTGATTTCTGAGGTGTAAATTTAATGGTTGCCTCTCAGGTTTGAGCTGGCTCCTTTTTTATCACCTATTACTCTTTATTTCTGTACAAATTATTATCTTATCCTCATACATTAAAAACACAGGTCATACATAACCTTTTAAACATAACTTCATAGACATTGATCACTATATCTTGGTGAATCATGGAATCTCCAAGATGGTAGGTACATGAGAAGTCATCAAGACTAGCTCATACCTGGATAAGAATCTTCTCAAAAGAATTTTTTAATAATCATCCAGCCTTTGCATAAAGTTCTCCAGTGTGGTTAAAAACACTATCTTCTGAAGTGGTTCATTTCACTTTTCCATAACTAACTGACAGTTGCATCTCTTTGTATATCCAACATTCAACACAATGCCAATCCCATAGTAAGCATTTAATCAAAACTTATTTTAAAAAATTCATTTAGTATTTTACTTTACTCCAGTTACATGAAAAAAAAACATTTTTTAACATTTATTTTAAAAGCTGAGTTTCAAATTCTCTACCTTCATCCCTTCCCTTCCTTCTGTTCCACCATTGAGAAGGCAAGCAAGCAATTCATTATATATATATATATATGTATATATATATATATATATATATATATACATATATATATATGTATATATATATATGTAGTCATCCAAAATGTTTCCAAAATAGTCACGTTGTGGAAGAAAATTTAGACCAGAAACAACCCCAAGAAAAATAAGGAAAAAAAGCTGCTTTTAGTCAGATGCCATCAGTTCTTTCTCCCGGGATAAATAGCATTTTTTGTTATAAGATCTTCAGAGTTGTCTTGGATCATTGTATTGCTTAGAATAGCCAAGTCATTCATAGCCGATCAATCATTGTATATATTACTGCTACTTTGTACACAATATGTCTCAGTTAGCATCAGCTTATGTATTTCCAGTTTTTCCTAAGAGCATACTGCTCCTCAATTTTTAGAGCACAATAGTATTACATCAAATTCACATACTAAAATTTGTTCAGGCATTTCCCAATTAATGGATATCTCCTCAATTTTCAATTCTTGGCCCCAGAAAAGAGTTGCTATAAGTATTTTTATACAAAGGTTCTCCCTTACAATTCTTTTTTAAATCTCTTGTGGGATATCGAAGTAGTAATGGTATTGCTAGGTCAAAGAATTTGCATGGTTTTATAACCCTTTGGGTATAGTTTCAATTTGTTCTGCAAAATGGTTGAATAAGTTCACAACTCCACCAACAACGTATTAATGTCTCATTTTTTCCACATGTTGTCTATCATTTGTTAATTTCCTTTTCTATCTTATTAGCCAATCTGATAGGTATGAGTGAGAATTGTTCTAACTCTCTATTGAATGGAGAAATGCAAATTAAACAATTCAAGAGTTTGGGGCAGTTATTTTCAGAGATACTTCTAGGGAACTGTAAGTTTTCAGTTCTTCTAAATTGGTATGATCTATTCTTTTAGTCTGTTCTCTGATCTGTGTGACCACAAGCCCTCTTTTTTTGCCCTGGAACTATGAGGAGGGTCTCTTTTCTACTATGGTTGCAACCTCTATGCGCCAATGTTCCTCCTTACCCTGGCACTGCCATCTAGTACTGTGATCTGGATTCACGGATGGGCAAAACAACAGAGGCCTGCCTCAGTGTAAAGAGACCCCTGTAATCTCTTATCATCTGTGGGTTGGAGCACCAGAAGCAATCCTTGCTGCTGCTATTTTAGTGACTCCCAAGGTTTGTTCTTGGTTTGCTGAAATCCAGGATGTGCTGGAGGACCTGTGCTGGACTATATTTCATTTTCAATTAAGTGAAACAGACCTTTATTGCTAACTTTCTAAGTTGTCTTGAGCTGGAAAATTGTTTCACTCCATCTTTTTTAGGGTTCTGTTGCTCTAGAATTTGTTTAGAATGATTATTTAAAGGTTTTTTGAAGGGGTTTTGGCAGATAAGTCCCTGTCTTTTTATTCCACTATTTTAGCTCTGCCTCCTAGTAAATGTTTTTTGAATAACTGATCTCATCTTAATCTGACTCTCATCTAGCTAGAAACAGATTTCAGCCATTTCATTTATTCCTGCCTTTCATGATAAGGAAGAAAAATCCTTCCACTTATAACTCTTGACAATATTTGAAGATTTCTTACATGCTTTCCTCTCCCTTAATCCACTTTTTAGTACCACTAAGTCTTTTCTTCTCCAGGTGAACCATTCTTTATTCATTCAATTAATCCTCCTGTGGTATTATCTTAAGGCTCCTTGGATTTTCCTTCTCTGGATGTTTTTTGCTTGATGAAATTTTATTTTTATTTTTTTCCATAAATAGGAATTAAATGTCCTTGAATTAGTTGGAGGTGAGCAAAGCACATTCTTTTCCAGAGAAAAACCAAATGCCAGCTTCTCCTCTTGGTTCCTACCAGAACCAACACAAAGATTAGATCTTCTATCTACTGCTTAGGTAGTGCTTACATTTTTAGATTTGCAAAATGTGATTGTATTTCATAAAGTAAATTCCTGTTTAGTGTAATATTAAAATCATCATCAAACACAAATTTAGGTAGAGAAATATTTAATAAATCCAATTCAATTAAGCAAACATTAATTAATCATCCCAGTGTATGGGAAAACCCAATGCTAGGCATGGGAGATTCAAAGGCATAATGGAAAATAGTCTTTATCCTCAAGGGATTTATAATCTTATGTGTGCTATTTGATTAATAAGCATTTGTTAAGGTTTTACTATATATCAGACCCTGTGCTAAGTACTAGGGGCACATGAAAGGCTACTTTCAAGAAATTCACAATCTAATAAGAGAGATAACAACATGCAAATCCATGAAAACAAGTTAAGCTGGACAAATCAGAAAAAAAAACAATAGATGGAAAAATTAGCATTAAGAAGTTGGTATGACATTATCATTTCAGTCTCAGTTCTGTCTGAGTCTCTATGATTCTATTTGGAGTTTTCTTGGCAAAGATACTGGAGTGATTTTCCATTTCTTTATCCAGCTCATTTTATAGATGAGAAACTGAGGTTAAAAAGGGTAATGTGACTTGTCTAGGATTACCCAGTTGGTACATTTCTGAGTCCAGATTTGAATTCTGAATATTCTGACACCAGGTCCAGCATTCTATCCACTGCACCACCTAGGCACCTTCTATGCAGATAAGTAAATATAAGGATTAATAAGTAGGTATCAGGAAAGACTTCCCATAAGAAGTTGTGTCTTAATTGAACGTTGAAATAAGCAAAGAAGCATAAGGCATAAAGATGAGGAAGGAGAACATTCAATTTACCCTCCGTAAAGGCTCAGAGACAGAAGAAATAATATAGAGAATAACCTTTCAAAGCCCTTTAATAAGGGTTTTAAATGTCAACTAAAGTTGTGTGACAATAATAAACACATTTAATAGGATTACACTTCCTCTGAAGCAGATTGGCCTCATAATACAAGATAGTCTGGACCAAGGGATACTTCAGCTACAGATCATAATTAACATCATCATAATGAAAAGGTCATCCTTAGGAGTCCAGATAAAATAAGCAGTTCAGATCATTCAAGGCAATGATGGAAACTATGCAACACATTTTTACAGCCTATAAACTTTTAGCACTTACTGAACAAAACACAAAATAGTGTCTAGAATCATACATCACTGTCTCATAAATTGCTAAGAAATCCTTATAGTGCATACATAGGCTTAAAACGTGTGCCTAAAAATAAACTAGTTTAACTAGACCGTTACTACTGATAGAATTCATGCCCATAGTGGCTCAGACATCAGAATAATCCATTAAAAATCCTAGAAGAATATTTTAATAAGTATCACTATGCCAAATACTCGATGTGAAATGTAAATCTTGCAAAACAGAAAGACCTAAGAGAGGTTAAAATCATGTGAGAGAATGGTATAACACATGCCATCCTATCATCCTATCTAATACTAGAAAAGTCTAAAAATGCTTCCAAGGAAATGATAGAAAATATAATCACATTAATATTTTATTCAAATACAAAAACATAATCTCTTTATCCTCCTGCACAAATATTCAGAGAACATTCAGCACAAAGCATGGAAACCCAGTAATGGATAATTTCTATTTGTTCTCCATCAAAGTAAATTAGGAGAATGAGATTACTCCAATAACAACAATAATAATAATAATAGCTGATATTTACATAATGCCTTAATGTTTTAATAGTTTTTTTCCAATATATGCAAAGATAGTTTTCAATATTCACCTTTGCAAAATGTTATTTTCCAAATTGTTTTCTTTCCCTTTCTCCCCAATTCCACCTCCCCAAGAGAACAAGCAATTCAGTATAGGTTAAACATGTGCAATTCTTCTAAACATATTTTCATATTCGTCATGCTGTGAAAGAAAAGTCAGATCAAAAGGGGGGAAAAACCATGAGAAATAAAAAGAAAATCAAAACAAGCAAATAAACAATAACCAAAAAATGAAAATATGCATTGCTCCTCATTCAGTCTGTATAATTTTATCTCTGGATGTGGATTGAACTTTACATCCCAATTCTATTGGAATTATAATGCTGTAATGTTTGCAAAGAGTTTTATACCCAGTATCTCATTTGCATAGGATAATTTTTTTATGTTTATTGACTAATATAATTTGATTAAATTGTTTTTCCCTCATAACTATTCACAAAATTTCAATATTTGAATGACACCTTAAAGACTCCAAACCAATTTACATATTTTACCTCATTTGAATCTCACAACAATTATATTAGATGGTATTACAGATATAATCTTTATTTTAAATATTTTAAAATTATTTAAAGTTTTTATTTAAATAAAATTTTAAATAAATAAATAAATAAAATTTATTTAAATAAAAATTGTATTTAAAAATTTTAAAATTGAGATTCATAGTATGATTTACCTATACATGTCCATGCATACAGAGTCAATCATTTATGAAACATCTATGATGCATCAGATATTGTGCTTGGTATACTGGATATAAAGACAAAAATAGAGTAGACCTTGTCCTGAAGAACCTTATATTCTTTCTAAGAAATATACTTAGTGTTGGAAGCTAGAGGTAGAATTTGAACCCTGGTCTTCCTAACCCCAGATTTGAGAAAAAACACAACTTATTTAAGCTACTAGCTATCCTCTAATAAAAATGTCTGCCATGTTTAATGCACGTATGTTAAATAATTTAAAGACATATGGTCTATGCTGGGTTGCTATGATCAAGTAGTCAGCCTTTGTCAATCCCAAATAGGTCAATGAGTTGGTTATACTGGGATCACCCAAATTAGGCATGGAAAGTAATATCCCTGAACATGGAGACATCAAGCTACGATGGAGTTCTCAGACACCTTTCTGTGTTGTCAGGTCTGACATGGTTCAGTTTTTGTGGTTTCACAGCTTCCTGGATTACTTGAGATTTAAATTTTACACTTGGATTTATTGAGACATATTGTAGGCAGGCAGGAAGTTGGCAGGGGTGATGTCTGCAAAAGAATTATCTGAACAAACATACCCACCACCATCTCTTTGTAGTACTGGCTCATTTTCTTGTTAAATCATTCTTTAGTTTCATAAATTGTCTGGGGATGTGAATGGACTTAGAGTGTATTCAATTGCAAGTATTCCCCAACTTAAACTTCTTGCCTACCTCATTGTGAGCTGAGGAAAATCATTTCTTACTTCTGGGTTAGCTTTCCATCTTGCAATTTCAAATTGCACACTTCTAGACTTGGACTAAAATAACTGTAATGGTCATATCCAAAGTACTCATATGGAAATTTTAAATGTAATAAGAACAAGAATAATCCTTGAAAATATGAATTTTATGTGCAGCCAAGAGGAGTTTAATTTCTTTCTTTCCCCTGCATTTTCCTCCTTTCCACCTGTGAGAGGGAGAGCAGGACAGAAAGTAAACAGGCAGGTAAAGTGTAGTGTGTATATGGGAACGCCACAGTTTCCAAGAGTGTAAGGGAAAGACTGTAAGCTAGATTCTAATAATCTCATTAACACCTCCCTCTTCAAATGATCCGTTCACCTCTCTAGTCCACTCTTGCCGGCCCTCCAGTCTCTACCTCCCTTCATACATTACCAAGCCATGAATTCTTGGTTCCGCTTGATTTCTTTGTTTTTTCTTTTGCAAAGTCAGCGTCTTTCCCCTCTCATATTCTGTTGAGCCAGAAAGAAATGCCTGAAGGCTCAGTGCACTTATAGCTTTCCTTCTCTTTTCTGCCTCTAAGCCTGACTTCTTTACATCTCTACCACATAGCTTCTCAGGAGAAGGAAGTTCTCCCTAGGTCAAAAGCCCTGAAAATCTGAGAAATTCTGGGTAATGTCTAAAGCGTTCCTGCTCCATCAAGTCTCCATGGTAACATACAGAGTTAAGAGTCATTTTACAAAACTGAAAAAGCCAAAATGAAATTATAGGTTCCCTCTGAAAGCAATCAAAAGACATTAGTTTAATTTTATTTACCAAAAATATGATTCTTTTCCGTATTTAGTTTAGTTTAGTTTTGTTAGAAAAGTTTTTATTGTTGAAGCAAACCTTTCTCTGGATAGACGTAATGAAGACAATAAGTGGTAGTGGCAGCTTCAGTGTTACCCACAGTGAGCTGATGAATTATTTGGGGAATTCAAAATGACTTTACATTAGTTATTAATGCTGCTTAATTCAGTCCTGCAGAAAACAGCCCAGCATGGTGTAGTCAAACATGTCCATCTCATTTTTTCCACTTTCTTTCTTCTAAAGGATATGAACTTTTAGAATTCACAAATATTGGAGAAAAATACCAAAGAGCATGACGAAATAATATTCTAAGACTCAAGTGGATCTGAAATCTCATTAACTAAGATATTTTTATAGCCCATCCATATCTGTCTTTCCCATGTGACTCCTTTCTATGTCCTCCCAGAATTATGACAAAGGGGGTGCACCCAACATGATGAGGTCCTTTCTTTATCTTGGTATCATATTTGTATCAGTGGAGCCCATAAACAATCTATCAGTTTATCTATCTCTTAATCTCAATTAACCTAACCTTTTTACATATAAAGTTCCATTGATAGTATAATTTACTCAGCTTCTCCTACAGAATCCTTATTTGTAATGTGAAACAGCTTGCTTATATCCACCACCAACTCAGTCCTTCCCTTTCCTCCTCTTCTCTCCCCTACTCTCTTCTCCTCTCCTTTTGGGTCTCTCTATCTCTCCCAGACTGGAAGTACAAAAGTCACTCATACACCTGGTTCCACTTTGGTATGGAAACTTTGACTTATTCTGTTTCCATCCAGGGCCAATTAGTTCTTTTTTAGGCAACCTGGTGACCCCATTATTCAGAGGAGCTCCCTATATAAGATAAAATTTAATGTGAACACCTATTGGCTTAGCCCACTGTAGTTCAGAACTCCCACCCCCAAGAGATCCTGCAGCCTCAGCCTTAACAGTGGCAGAGATTACAGACATATGCTACCACACCTGGCACTGCAGTTTTTACTTCTAATTATGTTAAAGGTAAAATAAAATGCCTGAGGATATGGAAAATTAAATGCCTTGGAAACCATCTATATTTCACAATTATTTAAATGGATAATAAAGTTTCTCAAATCTCACCAACGTACTCCAAAAATCTACCATTGGAAGGGTTCATTTAAGTTGCAAAGTCTCATGCTGAAAATAAATAACAGTGCTGAGTGCTTGCAATATGGAAGAAGATGAGCACTAATGTATATAAAGCATAGTTGCCTTTCAGAAACTTCATAGTTAATAAAGAAGGGAAATTACTCTCCCCTCCCCAAGGAAGGAAAAAGGAAAGAAGGAAAGGAAAGAAGGAAAGGAAGGAAGGAAGGAAGGAAGGAAGGAAGGAAGGAAGGAAGGAAGGAAGGAAGGAAGGAAGGAAGGAAGGAGGAACAGATGGAAGAAGGAAGGAAGGAAGCAAGGAAAGAAAGAATGGAGGAAGGGAATTAAAAATTATAGTGCAAAGAAAATTATAAGGTCTAAATTAGTGCCATTAGATGTCATGGGAGTTCTGGGGAAGGAAGTTTCTCAATGGTTGTCCAGGAAAGGCTACATGAAGGAAGTGATATTTGTGATAGACTTTAGGTAAAAACAAGAGGATGGCATTCTGGAAATAATAGGAATGAGCAAATACTGAGAAGTCAGAAAACACATAGAGTATGCAATTCTTTTTCTTATTTTCAAAGTTATAATTGTCCCCAAACTACTTTACAGATCTATTTTATTCTATCTGCATAATATTCTCTAAGTTATATTATATTATATTGTTGTTGCTCTCTCTAAGTCCTTTCATGTCTCATTCCCTCTTCCTACATAGTTTTTTCCTTCACTGCCGTCTCTATTAAAATTTGACCTAGCATTTGATGGCAAATGCATCTTCTTCCATGAAGCCTTCCTTAATCCTAAAAGGATATTTTTCCTCCTCTCCTTCGAACCAGGAGATCCTAGAATGTTTTATCACCTTTATGGCACAATTTTAATAAAATAGATTCATTGATTTGTGAAAGTATGGAATTTCTTTTAAAATATACTTTTTATAATATATTAATTATTTGTATGTTCCAGTTATTCATTCATTCAAAAATATTTATTGAAACTGCCCTCAATGAGTTTGCTATTAAATAAGCGAGAATGAAAGATATAATCTATGTTTATATATTATTTATTTTATATATTTATATTCATGTAATATAAGTATATTTGATATTTATATAACACATGTATAATATAATGAATGAATGAATAAAACTCATAAATGACCTACAAGTCAGGGCCCTGCCATCAAAAAAGCTTATAATCTTATTATGGACCAAGAACCTTGTAAATAATAGGGGTAGCTAGATGGTGCAGTGGATAGAGCACCAGCCCTGAAGTCAGGAGGCCCTGAGTTCAATTGTAGTCTCAGACACTTAGCACTTCCTAGTTGTGTGACCCTGGGCAAGTCACTTAACCACAATTGCCTCGGAGTAAAAATAACATAGAATGATATAAGTATGTACCCTTTGTAAGAAAAAGCCAGTCCATCACTCAGATAGCATTCCAAGTATGGAACAAGCAAAAAAGGCTTTCTGGAGCAAAAGTGCCCTGAATTAGATTTTGAAATTCAAATGCAGATTTTGGAGTAGATAGGGGGAATAAAACACCATGATAAGCAAAGAGAACAGAAGTTACTGAAGATGGGAATGAAGATGACCTCAGCAGGGCTCATTTAGGAAATGGGCATGATTGAAGAAAAAGTTCAGAAACTACAAAGATTTAAAGTCTATATGATTTTTAATGTTTTGATCATTTATCCATTCAAACCAGCTCATAAACTTTTAAATATTTATTTTAAAAGATCCTTCAAAAGTAGATAGACATGAAGTGATTATTTTAAAAATATGCCTACAATCATATATTAAAATATATTTTGATAATACCTTAGTAGTCTAAGAAAAGGGACAGGGAGATGGCACAATAGTTATGGTACCAGCTTTGGAAACAGGAGGATCTGAGTTCAAATCCAGCCTCAGACATTGTACTAACTGTAACCCAGGACAAAACTCTTAACTCAAATTGCCCACAGACAAATAAAAGAAATAAATTTAATTAAAAAAAAGACTGCTACAAAATCCACCTGGGACCCTTGCCAAAAATAGGACGTTTTTAAGAGGTGTGGATTTTGGAAAGAATAAAATGAGTTCAGTTTGGGAACATGTTAAATTTGAGATATCCTTGAGACAGCCAAGTTGAAGTGTTGATTAGACAAATGATGATATGAGATTGAGAGATGGGCTGGTTATATAGATTTGAGAATTATAATATGATAGTTGAACCCATGGGAGTTGTTGTTTACCAGTTCCTAAAGCATAGAGGAAGATAGGAAGAAGGCTTAGAAAAGAAATTTAAGGAGTCACTATTAGTTAGGGAGCATTCTTTGGACCATGAGCCAGCAACAGGAGACTGAGAAGGGAAATATGAGGAAAACCAAGTGATGAAAATCCAGAAAGGTGAATGTATTCAAGCGCAAAGGATGAATCAACAGTGTCAAATGCAGTTGAGAGTAAGTAGTTTTGAAACTTGGAGAAGACCATCAGATTTATCAATTGAGAGACAATTGGCAACTCTAGAGACAGAAGTTTTTATTTAAGTCAAGGTGTTTTAAGGCCTGAATAAGATCATGTCTGAAAAGTATTTTGTAAACTTCAAGTACTGTAAGGCCAGATGATGAAGAGCTTTAAACATTAAACAGAATTTGCTTTACAAATGAGGAAAGCAAGTGCCTAAAATCATGCAGCTAGTAGACACAGAGTTAAGGCTGAGACCTTTCCTTCAGAATGCCCTTTAATATACCACAACAGTTTCATGTAAAAATGTGTATGCAATGGCTAATGCACTAGAAACTAATTAGCTGATAATGTTTTTTGATAATAGGGTTTTTATGGGAGATTAATGGACCTTGAAGGACTGTATCTTCTTTTATCCAGGGAGTCATTAAACCTCTAAAACAGCTCTGGGTTGTGTCATGCTTATCACTATTTTAATTTTAAAATAGCTCAAAATGACCCAGGCTAGCATTTGCTTGGCCTGATTTTTCTTTCCCTCAGATTCATTTGTAAACAGAAAAAGTTGCTATACTATTTACAACACATGAGTTCTGATTAGACCTTAATCTTTTCATTAGAGGTTGTGATGAAAGTTATAATGCAACAAATCAATGTTTTTCTCTCTCCTTAAAGTTATTGGACAGTTTCCAAATCTGTATCATAATGTATTGTAATAGTGTTCACAGAGCTGAAATACCACTGGGATCATATCTGCTTTCCTAGAACCTTGATCACCAAGAGGGGAGAGAGAGAGATGAAGGGACTAACATATCACTGGCAAGAACCCAAGTTTTAATAAGCAGTTAATACTCTTCTGAATTTGTCATCTCATCAGCGTGGGCATTCCCCTTTTCAGTGCAGAGTGAAAGGAACAGTTTATAATCTTCTTGGTTTATGATTGTAGCAAAAGTAATATTATATATATATGCATATATATAGACAAATTTCTGACAACAAAAACAACAATATGATAAGTACTGGAATTTGCATAACTCTTTGAAGTTATAAGTAGAAAATGCATAGTCTTTTTTATTTCTATGCCCAGCAGGTAGCTGGTGCATAGTAGATCTTTTATAAATCCTAGATGATTGATTAGTCTTACCATCTCTCTATGAATTCAGACTAAAATGCATTTGAATAACAACTATGAAAATTTATAGTTTGTGAAATGGGAAGAAACATTTACTTGTATAAGTAGAAAGAAAAAAAAAATTCAAGAAGATGATACCTTGCCACCTGCCAATTTTAAGATATCATTATAGCCATTTCTTAAATTTTAAAGACTAGTGATTTTTTCCTTTATTTTTTCTCAAGGTTTGTTTTTTTGCCATGCTCTATGAACTACCTATTGGTTTAGAATAGTGATTTTTTCTTAAACAATGAATAAGACAAATCACCCTTAATTGAAAGACTTCCACTGTAGGCAGGACCTTAATTCAGCAATCTGCTTAATATGAAAATATGTAAGAAGGTGTTTGAGCTTTCTTGAGAATAAGAAGTCAATAGAAGGATGATAAATGAAGAAATTAGTAACCATCAATACCTTTTTGTGAGTGAATAAAGCTTTACATTTCTTAAGCTGTCAATATTGCACTTAGAGTGTTTTGTCATTGAAGGATAAAACTAATGCATCTTTTCTGGAATTGTATAACTATCTGTTGTTCGATAGAAATAGGAACTGACAAGATTTCACTGATATGGAGATCTCCATGGATGAAGAAATTCACTTCACCAATGCAAGCTAGAACCTTTTCTATAAATTATAGTCTTACAATATGGAAATGTGTTTAGAAGAACTGCACATGTTTAACCTATATTAGATTGCTTGCTGTCTTGGGGAGAGCAAAGGGAAAGGAGAAAGAGAAAAATTTGGAACATAAAGTTTTGCAAAAGCAAATGTTGAAAAGTATTTTTGCATGTATTTGGAAAAACAAAATATTATTAAAATAAAAAATAGATAAATTATAGTCTTAGAGAATTGCCTACCACAATAAGAAAGTTAAATGACTTGTCCAGGATCATACAGTTAATATGTGTGTTCCCAGGTCTCCCTATTTGAGGTCAGCTCTTTTTTTCATTGCATTCAATAATAATTTATTTTCATTTAGGAAATGTACACTTGGAATTAGAATTGAAAAACATATATTTAATTTAATCATTAATTCATAAATATATGCTTACATTTAATCTATTTTAATTTATATTTATTTAATATATTTATATATTTAATTTATTTTTATATTTAATATATTTAATAAATATTTATATTTATTTTAATATATTTATATTTAATATATTTATATATTTAATATATTTATTATAATTTAATATATTTAATAAACTCACTTTGAAACACTACACAATGTAGAACACTATAACTTGGTTGAAATCCTATCTCAAGACATTAGACTTTTCTGAATGAAGATCTTCAATGTAACATCTCTTTCTAAGAACTATTTTTCTTATACTCATAGTCTTTACTTGTATGCAAATTCTTATGTTTTGAACCATTTACAATCTATTAGTTTACACTTCTTATACTCATTTAAGAACCATGCTAAAATTCTAAGTTTTTCATCTTTATCTATGATTTCTTCCACAGAGATGAGAAGTAGGGAAATTCATTATGGAAATTCCTTCCATGGATCAGATCAACAACTGATTTGTTGTCAGAGTTCACTGTGATATTGAGCAGAAAGTGCCTTAGCAAGGATCAAATAGTTGATATTTATTGGAGGATGAAGATAGGATTCCATAGGACCTTTATTGTTGAAAAGTTACGTGACAAATGTTCTTCCCCCCCCCCTTTTTTTTAGCTATAGACTCATTGGTGGAAATTCCCAATTCACAATCAATCCATCTACAGGACAGATCATCACCAGTGCCTTATTGGACAGAGAAACAAAAGAGAACTATACTTTGATAGTAGTCTCCAGTGATGGTGGATTCCCAGAAGCCCTTTCCAGTTCCACCAGTGTCTCTGTCACTGTAACAGATGTCAATGATAACCCACCAAGATTCCAGCATCATCCTTATGTCACTCATATCCCATCTCCTACACCTTCAGGTAATCCAATGATGTGACTCAGTCAAATTAGAAAATGAATGTTACTGCATCAGTGTTGTAGTTTATTTTAATTTGGCAAGATTGTGCATATGCAAATGTAATGACTTTCAGAATTATTTGAATCCCTGTGCAGAACAATTTTCCAGTTAGGCCATATTTGTGGAAAGCTAAGTGTTCCAAGATAGTCTTCTACAAGTTTTGATTCCCAAAGATCTCCTCTTTTTCTCCTCTGCATCTTTCAAAGAGGAATCAAATATAGTCACCTAACAGCCTATGTAGGTTCAGGCTTTATACATAGTAAAAGCAAAAGTGACTTTTTTTGGAAAATAGGGTTATAACTCTCATAACATCTAAAGCAGAGAATATGGGCCAGCAAATCCATTCTCCCCACGTTAGGATGTATTGTAGTCTTTGAAGCCCAGAATAACCAGGCAGAGAAATATCAGCTTTTCTTGGGAAAAATGAAATTCAAGGAACCCATGCAGTAGTGACGTTTTATTCCTTAAAATATTCAATTTGTATAGCATTGACAGTAACTCTAGTCTCTTTTTTGTAGGTTCATTTGTCTTTTCTGTTACCGTAACCGATCCTGACACTGGACCCAATTCTGAACTCCATTATTCCCTTACTGGCAGAAATTCTGAAAAATTCCACATTGACCCCTTGCGTGGTGCAATTATGGCAGCTGAGCTCCTAAATACAGCCTCAGAAATGACATTTTTTGTACATGTGAAAGATGGTGGCTTATCTCCAAAGATGGATTCAACCACAGTGACTGTTCGATTTGGGAATAGGGGCGATTTCCCCAAAATCCGAGCTAAACAACAAACATTTCTGTTCCCTGAAAGTCAACCTGTTGGCACTCTCATTACCACCATTACAGGGTCTTCCTCTAGAGGGGAGCCATTATCCTATTTTGTTGCAAGTGGCAATCTTGGAGGTGCCTTCCACATTGACCAACTGACTGGACAAGTCTCCATCAGTCAACAGCTAGACTTTGAAACAGTACAGAAATACGTGGTATGGATAGAAGCCAGGGATGCTGGCTTCCCTCCTTTCTCATCATATGAGAAATTGGCTATAGCAGTGCTAGATGTCAATGACAACTCACCAGTCTTCAAGGATGACCCGTTTGTGGCAGAAATATTAGAAAATCTTTCCCCTCGCACAATACTTACTGTTTCTGCAATAGATAAGGACAGTGGACCCAATGGGCAGTTAGAATATAACATAGTCAGTGGTAATACTGAAAATAGCTTTAGTATACATCACAGCACTGGAGAAATTAGAAGTATCAGGTCTTTGGATAGGGAAAAGGTATCCCAGTATGTCCTCACAGTGAGATGTTCAGACAAAGGGACTCCATCCCAGAGTACCACAGTGACAGTTATCATCAATGTCTTAGATGAAAATGATAATGCCCCAAGATTCTCTCAAATCTTTACTGCCCCTGTGCCTGAAAATGCCCCCCTTGGTTATACGGTGACTCGAGTCACGACTTCAGATGAAGATATTGGTGTGAATGCTGTTAGCAGGTACTCTATAATGGATACAAGTCTTCCCTTTACCATCAACCCTAGCACAGGAGACATCATCATCAGTCGGCCTCTCAACCGGGAAGATACCGATCGTTACAGGATCAGAGTTTCTGCCCATGACTCTGGATGGACGGTCAGCACAGATGTTGCTATCTTTGTGACAGATGTCAATGATAATGCCCCACGATTCAAGAAGCCATCTTATTACTTGGACTGTCCTGAGCTCACTGAAGTTGGTGCCAAAGTGGCTCAGGTCTCTGCAACAGATCCAGATGAAGGGTCCAATGGCCAAGTTTTCTATTTCATTAAATCCCAATCTGAATTTTTCAGGATAAATGCCACCACAGGAGAAATTTTTAATAAGCAGGCCTTAAGATACCGAAATGTCACTGGTTCCAGTAATGTAAATATAAATAGGCATAGTTTTATTGTGACTTCTTCAGACAGAGGAAGTCCTTCTTTGCTAAGTGAGACAACTGTTACTATCAATATCGTGGACAGTAATGATAATGCCCCTCAGTTTCTTAACAGTAAATATTTCACTCCTGTTACCAAAAATGTAAGAGTTGGAACAAAACTCATCAAAGTCACTGCCATGGATGATAAAGATTTTGGGTTAAATTCTGAAATTGAATACCTCATTTCAAATGAAAGCCCTATTGAGAAATTCAAATTGGACAGCACTACAGGGTGGATTTCTGTTGCTTCTTCTCTCATGTCTGATTTAAACCAAAACTTTTTGATGACAGTCACTGCCAGGGACAAAGGAAACCCTCCACTTTCATCTGAAGCCACTGTTCAAATCATTGTTACGGAGGAAAACTATCACAGCCCAGAGTTCTCTCAAAGCCACATTAGTGCAACAATCCCTGAGAGCCAGAGTGTTGGTTCTGTTGTTAGAACTGTGTCTGCTCGTGATCGAGATGCTGCAATGAATGGCCTAATTACTTACCATATTTCTTCAGGAAATGAAAATGGCCTTTTTGCAATTAATGCTTCAACAGGTACATTAACCCTAGTGAAACCCTTAGACTACGAGCTACATCAGAAACATGAAATGACGGTTAGTGCTACAGATGGAGGATGGAGGGCACGGACCAGCTACTGCAGCATCGTTATTAATGTCCTCGATGTGAATGACAACTCTCCAATATTCATTCCAGAGGAGTACTCTCCCACAGTATTGGAAAATGCTCCCAGTGGAACAACAGTCATGCGCCTCAATGCAACAGATGCTGATTCGGGGAGTAATGCTGTGATTGCTTACTCTTTGCAATCTTCAGATAGTGACCTCTTTGTCATTGACCCCAACTCTGGAATCATCACGACTCAAGGATTTTTAGATTATGAAACGAAGCAGAGTTACCATCTTACAGTCAAAGCTTTCAATGTCCCTGATGAAGAGAGATGCAGTTTTGCGACTGTGAACATCCAGTTGAAAGGAACCAATGAGTACGTACCACGTTTTGTTTCAAAACTCTATTATTTTGAAGTTTCTGAGGCAGCGTCCAAAGGGACTGTCATTGGAGAAGTGTTTGCTAGTGATCGTGACATGGGAGTGGATGGGGAGGTCCACTACTTGATTTTTGGTACTAGCAGAAAGAAAGGTTTTCAGATTAATTCAAGGACCGGACAGATTTACGTTTCTGGAATTCTTGACCGAGAAAAAGAAGAGAGGATTTCTTTGAAGGTCTTGGCCAAAAATTCTGGGAGCATCCGTGGTGCAGACGTAGATGAAGTAACTGTGAATATTACCATCCTGGATGCCAATGACCCTCCTGTTTTCAGCCTGGAGATCTATAACGTACAAATCAGTGAAGGTGTGCCCATAGGAACACATGTGACCTTTGTAAGTGCCTTCGACTCAGACTCTGTACCCAGCTGGAGCAGGTTTTCCTATTTTATTGGTTCAGGGAATGAAAATGGTGCCTTTTCCATTAATCCCCAGACAGGACAGATTACCGTGACTGCTGAGCTTGATAGAGAAACCCTTCCTGTCTATAATCTGACTGTCTTAGCTGTGGATCTGGGGACCCCCTCAGCTACAGGAAGTGCTTCCTTATTGGTAACCCTGGAAGATATCAACGACAATGGACCCACGTTATCTGATAGGGAAGGTGAAGTCATGGAAAACAAGCGTGCAGGAACTCTGGTGATGACCCTTCAGTCCATAGACCCTGATCTCCCTCCAAATCAAGGTCCCTTTACATATTATTTGCTTAGTACAGGACCAGCCACCAGCTATTTTAGTCTCAGCACTGCAGGAGTTCTGACTACGACCAGAGAGATTGACAGAGAACAAATTGGTGACTTCTATTTATCGGTGATCACCAGAGACTCTGGCATTCCTCAGATGTCTTCCACAGGGACTGTCCACATCCGAGTCATTGACCAGAATGACAATCCATCAGAACCAAGAACTGTGGAAATCTTTGTTCATTATTTCAGTAACTTGTTTCCGGGCGGGATTTTAGGCAGTGTGAAGCCTCAAGATCCAGATGTGCTAGATAGTTTCCACTGTTCCCTGACTTCTGGAGTCACGAGTCTCTTTAGCATTCCTAGCGGCACTTGTGATCTGAATTCCCAAGCCAGGTCCGCAGATGGCACCTTTGACCTGACGGTCCTTAGTCACGATGGACTGCATAGTGCCGTCAGCAGTAACATCCGGGTCTTCTTCGCTGGTTTCACCAATGCGACTGTGGATAACAGCATCCTCCTCCGCCTCAGTGTGCCAACCGTGAGGGATTTTCTGACCAATCACTACCTCCATTTTCTACACATCGCCAGCTCCCAGTTGACAGGTCTCGGGACTGCCGTGCAGCTGTATGGAGCCTATGAGGAGAACAATAGGACCTTCCTGTTGGCTGCTGTGAAAAGAAATACCAACCACTATGTGAATCCAAGTGGTGTGGCCACCTTTTTTGAGAGCATTAAGGAAATCCTTCTCCGGCAAAGCGGAGTGAGGGTAGAGTCTGTTGATCACGATCCATGTGTCCACGGCCCTTGTCAGAATGGAGGGAGCTGTCTCAGGAGGCTGGCAGTGAGTCCCACCATGAAGAGCCACGAGAGTCTCCCGGTCATCATTGTGACCAACGAGCCTCTCCAGCCTTTCTTTTGCAAGTGTCTGCCAGGATATGCGGGGAGCTGGTGTGAGACAGACATCGATGAATGTCTGCCATCGCCCTGTCACAATGGTGGCACCTGCCACAATCTGGTGGGAGGCTTCTCTTGTAGCTGCCCGGAAGGATTCACTGGACGGGCCTGCGAGCGAGATATCAACGAATGCCTGCCCAAGCCGTGCAAGAACGGCGCTATCTGCCAGAATTTCCCTGGGAGCTTCAATTGTGTCTGCAAAGCTGGATTTACAGGTAGGGTCATCATTTTTTTTCTGAATTGATTTCTTTACTCAGGTATTATAGGGTGAAGTACTGAGACGAGCACCATGCTTCCCCTCAGACACAAGGCTGGAAAGGAAAGAACACAGAGAATGCATTCTGAAAAGACTAACTCTGAATCCAGTCTAGTGTATTTTTAATTCTTTTGTTTGTATGAATGCAGACAATATCAAACTCTGTGGAACTTGGGACGAAAAATACATTTCCTCACTAGTATAGAAGGACTCAAACTAGAAGGCAGGATGTAATAATACTAATAAAAACAAAAATAAAAAATAACAATTAATATTATAATGTTTAAATATTTTACATATTATTATTTAGGACTCTTAAACTAGAAGGCAGGATGTAATAATACAAAAAAACCCAAAAATAACAAATAACAATTAATATTATAATGTTTAAGTATTTTACATATATTATTATTATTATTATTTAATCCTCACAACAATCCTGTAAGTTTGATACAATTGTATTACTCCCATTTTACAGATAAGGAAAGTTAAGAGAATTGATATGACTTGCCCAGGTCATATAGCTACCTAGTGTTTGAAGTTGGGTTCCAGTTCAAGTTTTCCTGGTCAACACTGATCCACCATGTCACCAATCTGCCTCTAGGATATTTACTCTGATAATCATGATGACCATAGTGACAACTACAGCAGTTCCCCTTTCTTAATAGACATTTAAGATCCACAATATATTTTACTGACTGACAATTCAGCAGGTGCTCTATAATGGGACAGCTCTAAATCCTGTTTAACATATCACACACACACACACACACACACACACACACACACACACACACAGAAAGAGAGACAGAGACAGAGAGAAAAAGAGAGTGAGAGAGAGAGAGAGAAAGAGAGAAACACTAGGTGATTATTATTTTAATGAGAAGGAATTATTGGCATTAGCATGTTTGAAAATTGAGATTTTATTTTTGGTTCATTTAGATCTATTTACAAAGAATGTTTGTATTTTAAGTCAAAATCTTATGAAAAGCAGTGTGGAGTAGTGTCTAGATTGCTGCATTGGACATCAGGAGGTCTTAGGATCAAATTGTGCCTCTCATGCACATTCATTATGTTAGAAGCAACATAAGGCCTCTAAGCCTCAGTTCCGTCATCTGTAAAATAAAGGAATTGGACTAGGTAACTTCTGAGAGCCTTCTAATTTTAAGTTCTAACTTACTAATTTGTTACTGTTATTGTTCAGTTATTTCAGTCATGTCTCACTCTTTATGACCCCAGTTGGGGTTTTCTAAGGATAGATATTAGAGTTTGCTATTAACAGTTGACAGATGGGAAAACTGAGGCAAAGAGAGTTAAGTGACTTGGCCAAGGTCTCACAGCTAGTAAGTGTGTGAGGTCACATTTGAACTCAGGTCTTCCTGATTCCAGATCTGTAACTATCCATTTCTACAGTCTGATGTCCAATTAGCTGCTCTAATTATTAACTTAGCTTCTAAATGATAGTTGGATTTTTGTTTTCACTGGAGGATGTGATTCCCCAACAAGGATCATAGGGCTTTATGGAACTAAATATGAATTTACCACAAGAAAGAAAATGCTTGTTCTTCATGTTCTGACCCTAGGACATTACATATAAACTGGGAGCCAGCACACTCTGGCCTACTTCAGGCGTCCATGTCTTTTTTTTTTATAGCCAGAGAGTTAATAAGTATATTTTTTACATTTTAAAATAGTTTTATTATATTTGAAAATGTTAAAAAAAATACATTCTTAGCTCTCTGGATATGCAAAAACTGGCAAGCAGCCAGATTTGGCCCTTGGGCTGTAGTTTGCTTATCCTTCTTCATTTGGGACACTTCCACATTTAAAAAAAAACATGTATCTGATACACAATCTGAAAATGAAGGTGAGATCTTTGCTTCAATAAGATGACACATTTAAATTATATTGAAAACATCAATTTTGAGCTGTTTTGTTATTTTTGTAGAAAAGTTTGAAATGTTTGTAAAAATTTGACCTTCCTGATAAGTGAATTGAAAGGTGAAACTAAAGCTTTCCACATAATCTTTAAAAAGCACAATCAATATTGAAGCCTGATGAAGGCCCCAAATGAGCTTTATAAGTTGCTGAAGGAAAATAACCATCTAATGGGTATTAAGATATTTCAGCAGTGCTAGAATGTCTTTTCCCAGTTCTCCCTTCCCCCATGGTATCTATATTGCTTCACTAGTTCTAAAAATTTTACAGTTAAAGGTCTGTTGTTATTGATCTTGGTAAAATGTTAGTACCCCTAGGAAAACATATATAAAGCTTTATCGATTTACTACCTGGTGAGAATTGAGTTTTTTTTTTTTTAATAGCCTTTCCTGAGAGCAGATATTGGGGCGGGGGGAGAGTACAAAATAAATAGAGAGCAGAGATTTCATTGAATATTGAGAGAAAGTAGGGATGTGTCCAAGGAGGTGAGACACAAAATGATAGAATGAATAAATGATGAAAGAAAAGACATTTAGTAAATTCTTACTAGATGCAAAGCACTAGGATTTAAAAAAAAGGAAAACAAGGTAGTCTCTGCTCTCAAGGGACTCCCATTCTAATAGACAATGTCAGCTTCAAGTCCCATAGAAAGGCTCAGGGCCCATGTGCCCCCAAATATAATGGCAATTAGATGCTACTGAATCTTCCTAATGTAATTGCCTCTAATAAAACCATATTATATTTTGCTGTTGATCCCTTTGGCAGTTCCAAAGACGTTGGTGCCATGAACTTATTTTTCTAGGTTTATATTAGCTAAGGTAGCAGCCCCTTCAGGAACAGAGACCAAAAGAAAAGAAAGAAGAGACTGGGGGTGCCAGCTTCAATTAGATTAAACATTAATTTATTAAATATATATTATGTACTATTAGGCCATCAATCAAAATGCTGATAATGGCTAACATTTTTTATTGTACTTCAAAATTTGTGAAGCATTTTACACATTTTATGTCATTTGTTTTAAAAAAAGGTAATTATCTGCTATTATTAGATTCTGGGGAAACAGACAAAAATCAGACAGTTCCTTCCTTTAAGGAGCTTGATATGTAATGTGTGCATATTTGTCTATACAAAAGAAAAAACATACAAAGGAAGTGTAATGTCAAAAGGAGGGGCATCAATAACTGGGAAATTGAGAAAATCTTCCTGTAGAAGGTAGGGCTTGAAATGAACTTAGAAAGAAATCAGATATTCTAAGAGGTAGAGATGAGAAAGAGAAGTTTCTAATTGTGTGTGTGTGGTTATGGGGAGGAGTGGAGATAAAGATAAATAATCTTGTATCCTGATTAGGAAAATCCTATATCCTAGTAGGAGAGGCTGAGATATATGCAAATACTAAAACAGAAAACATTCTATAGGAAAGACAATAGGAGAGGTATCAAAAAAGCATCTAAAAAAGAGCCAGAGGAAACAATTTACTTGTAGCCAGGGCAAATATGGGACATTTTCATGGAGGTAGTGACATTACAAATGGGCCTTTAGGACAGTCAAGATTTCAAAAAATCCTAGGCAAAAGCAGTGTCAGGATATGACTTTACAAAAAGTTTGCAAACAAAAATATCCATAATTTCATAATTTTTTTCAGTTATCTTTGTTCACACTCTGAACTATATCTAGTTTGAATAGGTTTCTGTTCAAAGATAAAGAGAATGTGTATACACACATATCCATATATGCATACACATATACATATACACACATAATATGTAATTTGTTCCTATATGTATACATCTATATGTCTATATCGTATGGCTAAGGTATAGGTCGTATAGTGGATAGTACAGTCTGGAGTCAACAAGATCTGAGATAAATTCTTGCCTTAGTTACTTATTAGTTATATGATAATAAGCAAGTCATCTAACCCCGTTTAGCTAAACATGTTTCTTCATCTATAAAATGAGAGGGAGAAGGAAATGGCAAAGCACTCCAGGATCATTGCCAAGAAAATACCAAATGGGAGGGGGAAACTAGGTGACACAGTGGATAGAGCAATCAATGGGCTTAGAATCAGTCCTTTATTGCTTTGCAAAAAGGAGACAAAAAGAGACAAAGAAAAGAAAACTCCAAATGGAGTTGCAAAGAGAGAACTTGACTGAACAATAACAACATGTTTACATGCTCAGTACCAAGAACACACAACAATTAATGTCTTTGAAATTGAATAATATTGAATGCAATGATATTGGAATGGATGTCATTTTAATATATACATTATAGCCTTTTAAAAATAGACATGTTTTCTGATTAAACCAAATGTGTCCTAGTCAGCATTGACCTTAGGAATCATGAGCCCTAAAAGAATCATGAGGAAGAGAGGTATATGTGGAAGGAACATTCACCCTAGAGTCAAAGGACTTGATTTTCAATCTCACCACTAATAAATTACAATGTTGAGAAGTTGTTTAATATTCCTGGACCCCAGCTTTTTTTTAATCTGTAACATGAGAGGAATGGGCTAGTTTACTTCATAGATTCCTTCTAGTTCTAGAGATATAGTCCTATCAATATTCAAGGACATGGAACGTACATGGTGCAGAGTTGTTAATTCATGCACTAAAGAATGTATTGTTATGAATTTCTTTATATGTCTATTTTGCTGTTTTTAGTGGAATTCCTGAAGGGACATTTAAGTTATTCTTTCAAGTCATTCTCAGCTGGAGAAGCCTGATTCAGGAAGGCTGAGTGAATAAGATGCAACATCTTGAAATAATTTCCTGAACCCCACAGATAATTCATACTTACACATGTGTGTATGCCTCATACCATAGAGCTGAAAAACCACTAATGCTACATAGGTTTGATTTCAGGGAGAATGGGCTAGATTCTTGGATTCTAGTGAATCTTGGACCCTGAACAGACTGCATGTAAATAAATTATTCCTGTTTACCTTGCATCAAGCACAAATTTTAACTGTAATATATTAGCGTCTTGGAGTCAACCAAAGTGTTCCTTTAATTTTGTCAAAGAGCTATTTTTGTTTGTTTTTGTCTAGATCTGTGAATTTCTTAGTTGAGAGAACTCCCATTGTAGAAATCTGCAGAATTTTATCTATGAATTTCAAATTTTGCTAAAACCACCAAATAATAGAACTAGAGCTAATATGTACATTAAAGATTGTCCAGCATTTTTATATTGCAAGGAGGGAGTTAAGGTTACTAGAGCTTAAGTTAAGTTGCCCAAAGTCAATAGATATCTCAAACTACAAGTTGGTCGCTTTTTTCCATGACTTCATCACCCTCCATTTTACAATCTGGTCCTATGTGAGACAAATATTTCCTTTGTTTGAAATAATTCTTTGTGCCCACTCTCAAACTTTAACATCTACAGTAGAGCTACAAGAAGGACTAAAGGTTCCCTAGAGTTAGAAAACAGTGAAAGGCTTTGAGATAAATAGCAGTTGTCACGAAAAAAGGGTTTGAATTGGGATTTACAGGAGCTGAGTTCTGAGCCCATCTCTACTCTTATGTCCACTTCCTCTCTGGTCTCTCTTTTTTTTTCTTTTGTTAAAATAGGAAGTCTATGTCTTTAACATCTATTGCATTTCTAGAGAAGATGAATCTTCCTCTTTGATAACTAATTAGTAACTAATGGTTTGTGAATCTTGTTAGGAAGTACTCTACTGATGTTCAAGGAGAAGGATTTTAGCTAGAAACATAATTACCTAGAAACATACTTAGAAACATTCAACATAAGGTTGAATGCTATAATCATAATTAGCAGCTAAGTGACACAGTGAATAGAGTTCTAGGTCTAAAGAAAGGATGATTCAACTTCCTGAGTTCAAAATTAGCCTAAGACACTTATTAGCTATTTGATCCTGGGCAGGTCACTTAATCCTATTTGCCTCAATTTCCTCATCTGTAAAATGAGCTGGAGAAAGAAATGGCAAATCACTTCTAGTATCTTTACCAAGTAAACGTCAAATGGGGTCATAAAGAGTTGGACATGACTGGAAAATTACCAACAAAAACAAAAATAACAACCCAAAGAAACTAAAACGTAAAGTTACAAAGAGGGTAAACTTGATTTGACTATCAGAATACTTCTAGTATTTAATCCTAAATATGTTTTTCTCCATCATATTGTTTATTTTACATAAGCCTTTGCATATGATAGGCTCTCAATAAACATTTGCTGAATGAATGAATGAATAAATGAATGGTTGGGAGAAAGCAACTCCTGTGAGACCAATATTTACTATCCCAGATCTCATCTTCTAAAAACAATGTCAGAATAAGAAACTATAATATATGGATTTTCTTAGGGGATGGAAAATGTACAAAGCCAAATATACTAAATAGGGTTGATTCATATTTTGTCTGAAAGATTGTTTTCATATGGTCGATGGGCAACTTAGACATTTCAAATGTGAGTTTTGATCTGCTGTGATGAAGACAATTTTGAAATGGAAACCTGATTTTATTTAGGCAACTTGAGACAGGTGAAAAAACTAATTTCCAGCTTTTCAGAATTTCACAAAAATACAGTAATCCCATGGTCCTGAAGAAGGACCCATTAACTGAGGGAGAAGGTGCCCCTTATATAACTCATGATTCAAATATATAGGACATAACAAAATATCATCCAAAATAGACCTCTCCAGGTCTTCAATAGAATCTAAAATATAAAAGAATGACATAACATGTAACGAGAGAGGCATTGCAGTCAGTGTACTACATTGTACATAGTATATAGTAATTGACAGTCTTGGATAAGCAATGGGTTCAAATACTAGTTCTCTCTTTCACTGGCTTTATTACCTTCAATAATTCTTTTAATCTCTCCAAGTCTCAGTTTTCTTATCTGTAAAACATGATACTTACTTACCTAACAGAATTATTGTGAAATCCAAATGAGGAAAATATATCATTTTTTTGCATATTGTGTCTATCAATTATTAATAATATAGAGTAGGTAATAGTAATAATAATGATATTCTTTGTAGCCCTAGGCTTCATAGCACCAGATTCTTAACTTACATATATCGTCTCATCCATAGTGTTAAGTTTTCCAAAGACACGATTTGTCTTATAAAAGGCACAATGTATAAAAGTTCCATTTTTCTATACTGGATTTCCCCTAACAGAGTTTTTCCACAGTCTTGTTTAACCTCTCCCATTCACTTTTGCACATCTGGATATGTTTTAGGTGTGGTATCAGGAGTAAGGCCAGAGGATTATTACCATATAAAGAATTTTTCGTCTGTACTAAAGTAAGCCCTGAAATTTCAGAGAAGGAGGCAGTTTGGCTGTTCATCACTTTTGCATTATTTGACAGTGAATGTGGATTTCTTTTTTTTTCAGACATAAAAAGATATCTACATTCTTTACATAGTAATCTGACTGAGTAATTTATTTTACTTTATTGGGAATGCTTGGAGGGGATGGAGGTAAGAGTAGGGGGATTTTGCTATATGTTAATTTTTTTTCCTATAAGCATTTCCCCACTATGTTCTATGCACAAGTCACTATACTAGAAATTAGATAAGATATACAAAATCTAAGAAAGATATAGTTTCTCCCTCAAAGAGTTTATGATCTAGGTGGGAGGAAAAGCAAATGTATAATTCAATTAATTAATTAATTAATCCTTTGTTTTTATTTTTTTGCTGAGGCAATTGGGATTAAGTGACTTGCCCAGGGTCACACAGCTAGGAAGTGTTAAGTGTCATCTGAGATCAGATTTGAACTCAGATCCTCCTGACTTCAGGACTGATGCTCTACCTACCGCATCACTCAGCTGTGCCACAAATGTATAATTTAATTAAAAAAAATATAATGCTTCACCATTGATAGTCATTATATAAAGTCAAAATGGGCCAGAAACACAAATTTCTGTCTTCATAAAACTTAAATTCTGAAAGGGAGATATAGTATTTAAACAGATAAATAAATACAGTACAAATAAGAAGACAGAGCAAATATTTTTTGCATTGGGAATCAGGAATAATTCCTACAGATTTAAGCCATGATGGAAGCTATGGACTATAAGAGATAGGAATACATGGAGGCAAGATCAAAAAAGTGCCAAAGTGATATTTTACTTTTTTTCAGGTCCCACATTCTTTATTCTCTCTTTATGTAATAATAACTATAATATTTAAAATAATAATTTCCATTAATTAATTGGTTTAAGATTTTCAAAGAGCTTCATGAATATTACCTTACTTAATTCTCACAGCAACCCTGGGAGGTAGGTGCTATTATTATGCACATTTTACAGGAAAGGAAACTGAGAGAGAAAGAATGCCCAAGGTCACATAGGTAGTAAATGTCTGAAGCCAGAACTGAATTTATTATGTAGGAACCAAAGACGCTGAGTAAATAGTTGATACTTACTCAGTAAAGGACCTCAACTGGTATAAATAGTAATTTAAAGATATTAAAAAGAAATCTCCAAGTGTACCCATGGAATTCTTGGAATTTTCATGCACCTGTCATACAATTTAATTGTTAGGTTTTTCGATAATCTTGTATATTCTTTCCTATAATGCCAGATTGTGACCAGTGTATTTTTTCAATCAGTGTAACTCTTATCCATCTTGTCATCACAAAATTTTCCCATAGGGAATTCACTTGACATTCATAGTTATAGAAAATAGATGAGCTGGGACTGGTAGATCATAGTATCATATAATTAGAAATCATTGGTCCCAATCCCTTCTCATTTTACAGACAAAGAAACAGAGACACAAAGAATGGTAATAGATTGTGCAAGTACAAGGAGTTAAATGTTTGAGATCAGATTTGGACCCATATTTGACTACATGTCTAACATCCTGTCTACTAGCAAGAAGAAGCAACTGGTCAGCTAGATAGCATCACTCCATTAACATTTTCAGAGGTCCAGCTTGGAGCCAGTTAAAAGTGTTCTTATGGCTGATAGGAAGCTGTCAGAGAATATTTGCAATTGCTTCAAGACAGAGAGGTGAAAATGGGAAGTAACTTCCATGAATGTAATCAGAATATTTCTTAATCCTTGAATCACAACTTTACTGATCTCCCCCAAGCCAATTTCTACACTTCTCATACAGTTGAATCTTGAGTTGTTCAGATTTCTTTAGCATCCCCACTGTGCTAAAATCTCAAATTCCTTTAGCTCCCCTGCTCCCTGTCACAGAGATGCAACATATGTCAATGAGACAAATTGATGGATGTGAAAGCAATGAGATCCCCTTGTTGTTTTTCTCTACTTCCAAATAGCTCCCTAAGTTAACATATGTTCCCTGCAAAGAGCTTCTTGAGTTCAAAAGGCAGAACCAATGCTATCCACATAATTTAAAGCCTCAGGTCACTGACAGTTATTGTTAATTGACTGGCAGATCTAATTAAGTGAATGATCTGAGGATTTTATTTCACAAGGCAGCAACACATTAGATTGTGTGGCCAAGAGTATGTCAGGCTAATTCCAGCTTCCACAGCCTCTGAAACTCTTTAAGTCATTAGCCCACAAATCCAAATAATGTTAAATATAGTCTGCCTTCCTGTGGAGTCATTCAAAGCAATCTTATGGCACATAATAGTTTGGTTACTGAATATTATGGCAATGTGAAGAGAGAGTGTGTAACTCTTTTTATTAAGTCTGAGCAAGCTAATAAAAGGATACAAGAACCTTTTTTAAGCCAAGTCACCTAGTGGATTTTTTTAATAGGGAAAATATTTTCAATTTGAAAAATCAACAAAAAACTATCTTATTAACTTTTTCCAAATAATTATTTTTCAGCATAAATTTTCTTTGAATATCCATTTAATTACAAAAAACTAGAATAGATTCTATGAAGGCTAGGTGGCAAAGTGGATATAGGGATGGACTTAGATTTAGAAAATCCTGAGTTTAAATCCTGCCTAGAATGCTTAAGTGCTATGTGATCCTGGACAAGTCCCCTGAATTCTCTCTGCCTCAGTTTTCTCATTTATAAAATAGAGATAATATTAGTACCAATCTCTCAGGGTTGTTCTGAGGATTAGATTAGATAATGTACAGAGCTTTACAAATCATAAAGCTCCAATATGAAAAACAGCTCACATTTATATAGCATTCACTATGAGCCAGCAAATGTGCTGATGACTTTTCAAATGTAATTCATTTTCGAGGTCTTGAGTTAGATTTTCCTGACTCCAGGTCTGATGATTTATCCACTGAGTTGCTGAACTGCTAGTTCTTGTCATTGTTGTTTTTGTTGCAGTTGTCACCATTAGAAGAGATCAATTGCTTGTGTGAAATACAGCACTATCACTATAAGCACCACTCTGATACTGCTCTACAAAGTATTTTTAGAGTTAAGACAATTGCCTAAATGAAATTTTATTTTTGAAAGTAATGTGAGGACAGCTAGGTGGCGCAGTGGATAGAACACTAGCCCTGAAGTCAGGAGAACCTGAGTTCAAATGTGGTCTCAGACACTTAACACTTCTAGCTGTGTGACCCTGGGCAAGTCACTTAACCCCAATTGCCTCAGCAAAGGAAAAAAAAAAGTAATGTGAGTCAATATAAGAACTAAATATTTAATTAATCAATTAACTGATGATAATGGCTATTTTAAATTACAATTGAAAATAAAATAATTATTAATGATTAAATAATTGATAATTAGATCATAAATAAAAATGAAACAATAATGGCAATAATGGTGACCATAATATTACCTGTTTATACATTACCTTATGATTTATAAAGCATTTACCTAATTTAATTCATTGATCACTCAAAGCACATTGTGATCCATTTTCAAATGGAGAAATTGAGACTCAGGTCAAGTTACATTTCCAGAGTCACACAATTAGAAAATATGTGAATTTAGATTATTTTTTTTTTTTTTTGCTGAGGCAGTTGAGGTTAAGTGACTTGCCCAGGGTCACACAGCCTAGGAAGTATTACGTGTCTAAAGTCAGATTTTAACTCAGGTCCTCCTGACTTCAGGGCTGGTGCTCTATCCACTGCACTACTTAGCTGCTTTAAATTTAGATTCTAATATTGGATTTTTCTGACTTCAAGTTCAGCATTCTACCTCGTGTGCCTTGACATTTCTATCATCATTACCATCATCCCTACTATTTATATTGTGCTTTAAGATTTACAGTGCATTTTACATGTATTTTCTCATTTCATGACAACCCTGTGAGGTGCATGCTATTATTACCTCTATTTTACAGATGAGGAATCTGAGGCTGAGTAGTTAGGTGATATACTCAGAGACTTGTGAGTAGTTAAAGCAGGATTCAAATTCAGATCTTCCTGATTCCATGCCCTCTATTCATCTTTTTTTTTTCAGTTTTGTCTGACTCTTCATTACCCTATTTAGGATTTTCCTAGCAAAGATACTAGTTTGCCATTTTCTTCTCCAGCTTATTTTACCAATGAGGAAACTGAATAAGGTTAAGTGATTTGCCCAAGATGACACAGTAATAAGCAGGAAAATGAGAATTCCTGATTCTTAGTTCAGCATTCTATCTACTCCTCCACCTGGCTGTATCATTGATGCAGAAAATAATATGAGTGTATTTTTAATCAAAAAGTGAATTAAAAAGAAGTACAGATTATATATCATTGATTGGTTACCACTCATAGACTCAGAAATCTGGAGGTGGAAAGGACCTATCATTCAGATTGTTAAAACTAGCCCCAGAAGAGTGAGATGATTTAGCCAAGCAATTAGCAATAAATAACAAATTCCTTTCTTCAATCGGTATCTGCTGTTAAATGCTACTTAATGTAAAGATGCCATGGTCCAACCCCCTGTGAATATCCCCAAAACAATTTTGTGCTGAGATTGATTCTTCAGGAAAATTGAGCCTTAGTTCCCCCCTCCCCACTCTCATCCTCCCAGGAAGGGGATGGTTATGATCTGATTTTTGTTTGCTTGCTTTCAAATTAAAAACATTTTCCCCACTTTTATGTGTTTGTCTCATTTGGTGTATATTGCAACTAGGGCATTAGCAGATGAAATGAAATATTAGCAGTGATAACAGACATGCAGGAGATTCATGATGGGAAAATGAGGTGATGGGTTTGTATAGCCAGAGCAAGAAAGAACAGACATACAGCTGCAATCTTGCATTTATAGCCACGGAATGTTAAGAGACCTAGGGGAAGGCTTCCACACAGAGAAGCCCACAATGAAAAGGCGCAGACAGGCTTTGATTGACACCCGTGAAAAAAGGACTTACACTGATGAGATCACTAATCCACTGAATGATTGTAGTTCTCGGAGTCTCCTTGGTACTAGAGACAACAGGTCATGGGATTTAGGGCTCCTTTAAATGACCTCCTGTCATTTCATCTCTCTCTATGCTGCTCTCCTCTGAAGTCTATTCTTTGTTTCACCTTGACCTCCAATCTCTCCACCCCTCAGTAATCTCCCAGGTCATTGTTCCTACTCTATTTCATTTTCTTCCCTTCCAATTTCCACCCAGTAATTAGTCATTTCAATGGTACAATCCTCTCTATTTCGCTAACGATATAAAGGCTATTCTCATGAATGAATGAGTGAATGGACATTTATTAAGCACTTACTATGTGCTTAATAGGTACTATGTGCAAAGCACTATGTAAAGGAAACATTGGGGAGACAACTAGATAAACATGATAATTCCTTCTCTAGAGGAGCTCACATACTCTATGAAAAGAACATATAAGAGGTTTTCATTGTAAGTCAGAAGGTGCTTAGAATGCAATGGCAAACCAAATAATTATGCATTTTTATGGGCACTTCCATTTATTAAAACATAAACATAGACATTTCTGGTGTTGAACCATAGAACAATGCCAAGGAATTTGATCTTTTTCTGGATCTTCAGTCACTGTGGCTGCTGAGGCAGTGGAGAAAAGGTACCAGGTCGCATTTTTATATGGTACCATTTTCTGGATGATGGCTACAAGTACTGGGATGAAATTAATACTAATGATCTGGATGGTGCTGCTGTCCTCAGGGATCAGTGTAAGACCCTAGATTGTTTCTATCTAGGTCAGAGAAAGAAGATGGATGTTTGTTGAATTTTTTTTGTTGCTTCAACCAAGTTAGTTGACCTCCTCAGTAGGTTTGCAGTAGGTTGGGATAGTGGGACTTTTCTTTACACAAGTTGCTCCCATCCTTCATGAGTATTTATTTGCCCTCTGTCCCTTTCACCATCATGTTGTAAGGCCAAACAGAAAACAATGGCTCATGCTTACAGAAAGTTCTTTTTTTCTGTAGACTTTTCTATAGCAAATTTTGGATGATTTTAAATGACACCTCAGCATATTCATTCTTGTAAGTTGCAAAAAAAATCAGTGATGACTATGGTCTTATTCATGTCAGAGTGTTCGTGTGTCCCAGTATATCCACATAAAGTCAAGATATATAAAGGTAGCCCGAGTTTTGTATATACTCTTTATAGTAGATTTGCAGACCAACATGACTGAGGATCTCGCCAGACAGACAGAAATCCATGGAAGGGCTAAAATTCATAGTATCAGAGTGAATATATATCATCATTATATCATCCTTAAAATGTAATCATTCTGAGAATAGATTGTTTCATTTTTGATCTTTGAAGCTCCAATCCTTGGCAAGGTACATGGCACAGAGTAGGTACGCAAGTAATGCTTGTTAATCAATTGATTTATCAGGGCAAGAGGAATTCTTAAAAATACCTAAGCATGTGGGTTCCCTGATGTAACAGAAACAATAAGAGAAAGAATTTAAAACAGAAACAAGGTATGCACATGCAATTCAGTTGTTCATTAATTATTACCATGTTATCAATCATTGAGTATAATTTTTGTCAGTTCTCTAATATAATTCAGTTAATGTTAATTGGATCATAGATCTGAGTTCTAGATCCAAGAGGAAACTCAGAATCTACCTAATTCAGTCTTCCTCACTTTTTGCTATTGTTCAATGATGTCCAACTCTTCATGGCTCTGATGTCTTAAGAAAATATACTGATAAATGCTTTCCATAGTTATCACAGACCACAGTATGGTCACACTGTTTCTGAATAAAGTCATCCAAGTAGCTATAATATGATCCCTTACCTTTTGTCAATCATTAGAAAGTCCAGAAGACAATATTTAATTATACTTTGTTTTAAATCTTGTGAACATTATGATTTATTGACTATTCATTGGCATTAAAATTTGTTAGTTACTGCAAAAATTAGTTTTTTAGTTTCATAAATGATATATGTTTATCAATAGGAAATTCTAGATCTATACTACTTTAATGAGTGGTTCCATACATTAAAAATACTTTTCAATTATTGATCACTACCATGATTTACATCAGAACAGAAATCATGGAGAAGTTGTTTTACTTTGATAAGACTTTTTCATTTTACATCACATGGTAGACTATCATAGCCTTTTAACATACAGTCTCAAAAAGACAAGTTAACCTCAAAGTAACTTCATTAACATCATGAAAATGATCTTTCTCTCTCTCTTTTTCTCTTTCCATATATATGTATCCATACATACATTTATGTTATATAGATAAATATGCATATAGATAATATAGATAATTAAATAGGTAAATGATAAACACATGTTGATACAGAAGCAGTTAGGCAGAAAAATTGATAGCATGCTGCCTTAGAGTCAAGAATTTCTGAGTTCAAATCTAGCATCCAATACTTATTGGCTATGTGACTCTGGGCAAGTGAGAAACTTGCTCAAATACTTTCTGTCTCAGTGTCCTCAGTTGGAAATAATAATCATAGCTACCTATCAGGCTTTTTGTGAAGATCAAATGACATATTTGTAAAGTTCTTTGCACAGTACTTCTCACATGGTAAGTGCTCAATGTATGCATACTTCCATATTATATATATACACATATAACACATGTATTTGCAATACACATGCATATGTCTATGCATATAAACAATATTATACCTATATCTCATATATACATATTTATAGAATGTGTGTATAAATGTTGGTCAGTTTTTTAATTAGTATCAAGAAATCACTTTATATGAAGAATCTTTCATGGCTTACAATATTTTTTTCTGCCCTCCCCTAAACTCTTCCATCCTAGGTACCATTCCTTTGTTTGATGAAAGTATTAGAATATTTGAAATTTAGAATTAGCCAATTTTGTTTTCTCAAGAGAGAGTATCAAAAACTTCAAAGTATACCTAAGTTATTTGATTGCCCGCTTCCATTTTTTACTTAAGAGATTTCTATTGTCACAAATTGTAGTCATTATCTTTTTACTCATGAATACTCCTACATTTGTAAAGTCCTTTTCAAATTTGTATTTGTCTAGTGATAAGCAGCATGTAAAGGCAAAGTTTCATAAACAAAATGATTATATTCATCATTTTTGAGAGTAGAACATAAGAATGTAGATTTGACCTAGAAAGCACATTAGAAACCATCTAATTCATTTTACAAATGAGGCAACTGAGGCCCATAGTTCAATAATATATTCATGGTCACACAGTTAATAAGCATCAAAGGCAGAATTTGATAATAGGTCTTCTTGACTATAGTCTGGGACTCTATCCATTATGCCACATGCTCTGTGAGGTTTTGCATACTATAAGGAATAAGTCCCTGGGGAATTTAAACTCTATGAATATAGCTAAATTAACTAAAGTAATAATAAGACTATAAATTCTATAAAAATCATCTTTTGAAGTTCAGCATTTTATATGATCTAGTTGATCCATTTTGATTTAAAGAAATACTTCGTGGCCTCTACATCTTATTATAGCTTAAGTACTTATAGTGAAGATAGCATACTTTTTTAAAACTTTGATTCCCCTTTTGTAGATTTTTTTAAAAGTATAAGACTTTGTGAGAATAAGTGGCATATTAAGATAAAACTGACTGCAACTTGAATCCTGGTTTTCTAAGTCTTCTACTTCCCCTTTAAAAAAACAAAATAAAACAAAACTACATTTCTACATTGGGGGAAAAAAAGAACAACTACATTAGGTGTACATTATGTTTGGTATCTTGGGGCTCCCAAGCATGTAAAGTTGACATTAACCTCTCTTTATATTGTATATTCAAATGAAAAGTAATCCACCCCCTGGCTAGGAGAGGTAATTCAAACAAGGTGAATTACTCTGAAGGGGGAGAAAGTTTGTAAAATGAGTCACTTGGCACCATGTTTAATTTCAGGTCCAAATGTAAACAAACATGGATTCCCCGGGCCAATCAGCATCTTTGCTCATCTAACTCTGCAGCAGGATACATGTGTTCTTAATCTACAAGCTGTGAGATCGTGTAGAGGGAAAGGGGGAAAAAAGACTGCCTGAGGAGTGTTGTTTTTTCAAACTTCTCCAAACTTACCAGTGCAGTTAAATAGAGACATTTCTAAGAAAGCAGTTGAACTAAGTTTTTAATGATTTTTTGTCTATGAGCATAGAGCAAATGTACATATCTTTCCTCAGGCCAGATAATAATCACTGGACCTCTAAAATCAGCATTTAGAGCTACTTTTCATGCCAAGTATAATGGACAAATACCAATAAATTTGCACTGTTTAAAAAAAATGAACCATCCTAATTGGCCTGTATCAGACTTTTAAGTTTCTTGCAAACATCTTATCCCAGTAAAAATTCATGTTCCAATAATGTAGAACTCCAAGGTATTTATACTTTGGTTCATAGGATCAAAAGATCTGAATATTTGGACACCTTTGGACACCATCTAGTCCAACTGCCTCCTAATAGAAACCCCTTCACATCACATTTAACACACAGTCATGCAGTCATGCAACCTTTGCTTGACCTACTAGCTCCATTTTTAGACACAACTAAATGATAGAAAAACTTTCTTGGCACTTACTCCTTTTGTTTTTTCTCTCTTTAATTTGCTTGTTTGTACAGCTCTCAGTTCAGTCTTCTAAATCAAAAAGAAACAAGGGTGAAGGGAGTTCCTCTTGGGGGGGGGATGCAAATATGTATAAGGTATATGGCTGTAGAAATCTTCCTATATCAAACAGATCTAGGACCCCAAAGCAGATAGACAGAAAAACAGTTTGATCAATCCATAGACAAATAGATGAATAGACAGATGTACAGAAGAAGGAGAGGTGGATGGATAGATACATAGATTGATCCATGAGTAATTGATTGGCATACAGATAGAACATTCATTAGAATCTTACTACATTCCAGGTTCTGTGCTATATAAAGAGCAATGTGTCAAAAATATGTCAGGACACATCCTTTCAGCCCCCTCTCCAATGTGCTTATGGTTCTTTTCCTTGTTAAGTCACTTCCAGATTCATAGGGGGCACTCAATCTAAGATATGGATATGTTCAAATTTATTCAAAATGTGGAAAATTTCTCTTATTGGCTCTCCCCCTAGTCTGTATTTGGTAAAAATCTCATTTCCTTTTGGGTTTATCCCTCTCCTTCCACATTAAATCACACTCTGATAGACAGGATTCATTGTAAAAGTTCAAATACTTTAAATAGCATATGCACATAAATAAGCCCTAAAAAGGAACACAAATTTTAGTTGCCAACAATGAGGATCCCAGCAGAATCAGGTGAGTAGGCAGCTTGACTTGCTCTCCCACTCCTCACTCACCCTCTGAATCATGATAAGTAAAATCAGACAAATAAAGGGGAGCATAGTGTCCCTTGGGTATTGTTCCAAGAAAAGGGAATGGAAAATAAAGTGGCCGTGGACAGGATTCCTGGCAACCATTTGTGTGTATTTTGGCCTACTCTACTGTCTAGTTTTCTGATGGGTCCAGGTTCCACCCACATTTTGCTGGTATTGGATCAGAACTTCATCTCTAGTCCTGCCTCAAACATTTACTAATGGGTGACCCTGGGAAAATCACATTCTCCTTGTTAAAATTCAGTTTTGCTTTCTTCTGTAAAAGGGAGATAGTGGTTGAACTTGATGTGCTCTAAAGTCTTTTTCAGATTTACGTCTATGATTTTAGAATCCTCTTGTATCTATTAGTCTTTGCTCAGAATTATCAGATTGAATAGAGGCCATGGACCATTACACTGCTTCCCACTTGCCCATCTTGTTAACCAAAGGTAATTGCAAGCCACCTGGAGTTAGCCAGCCAGAAACATTGGAATCTGTTGAAAAAAATAGGATGTTAAGATTAAGAATGGGGAACAAAAATCTTGGGGCCAGAATTACTGTCTGTAGGGCATAACTCTTCGCCTAGAGATATCATTTTTGAACTTGGGAAGCATCACTGGATGTATGTTATCCATGAAAAAGTCTCAAATGATTCTGATTTTTGGTGACTTTAAAAGACCCTTCCACATGAAAGCTGGAAGAATCAGGATCATTTGAGATGTTTTTATGGATAACATACATACTAACTATCCAGTGGTCCTCCCCAGGTTCAAAAATGATATCTTAAGGCAAGGAGTTAGGCCCTACAAGATTTTTGTTCCCTTTCCTTAATCTGAACATATTATTTTTTCAATAGATTCCAATATTACATGATTTTAGCCCTTTCACCATGTTGAATACAATCCCTTACATGTCTTCTAGTTTATCAATGCCCGTCTTAAAATGTGATGGTACTGTGAACTGAACATAATACTACCAATGTATTCTGATCAGAGCAGAGACAAGAGAATCAACCCTTTCCTCCTAGAGGTCATCCCTTTCTGAACAGAGCCCAACATCACCTTAGCTGTAAGCCCTCAGCCACTTTCTAGTACAGTAATCATCAGCTGGATTTGGCCCAGCTCTCACACTCAGGCATAAATGTTAGGCATAAGGATAGGTCTTGACCTATAATTTCCCTGGTACAAGAACCTTCAAGTGAGGATCCTCTACAATACAGGCAGGTATTTTTTTTGTCTAACTTATACCCTTACATCAGTGATTAATTTTTTTTTTGTGAAGACGATGGCTATGTAATTTTTCTTAGAATGATGTTTTTAAATAATTGAAAGGAATGATAAATCTCAGAAATTAGTGAATATAAAGATGTATTTTTCCCATTTATTGTTATAAATTCTCCTGAAACCTATCCACAGACCCTGGACTATCTTAAAGAATTGACTAAACTACTGAGAAGGTTGAATGACTTGCCAGTAACATATAGCTATTCATTTTTAGAAGTCAGATTTTCCTGGCTATAGGTTCAATTCTCTATCTACTATAGCACTGGTCCCTCAAAAATAGTTGGATTGTAGAAAATGAAAAAAGCAAACAGTAAAACGCAAAACAAAACAAAGACTGTTTTGCAAAAGATAAGATAGTAAAAGATGGAGTTTTATATTTTAAATTCAAACTTTCAATGAATTTCAAATGAGATTTAAAAAGTCTTTGAAAATCGGAAAGTTCTATGTAAATATGTATGATTAGAATTCTGATATTTATTATTTCATACTTTAATATGGAAGAAAAGACCCAGCATTGAATAAAATAATTTTATCTTTTGCCTGCTTAGTAGAAAATTGGAGATGCTATGGGGATGGGGGTTCAATTAAAGAGGAAAATCAGGGATTCTAGCTTGTAGAGCCTTGAATAGTCCTGGCCTGTGGGAGAAACAGTATCAAGGAGACAAATATTGTCTTTAGTGCTTTCCCATGCCTTTTTGGCATTGCCCTTACCCAAATGAGCCTCCTGACCTCCTGCAAAGACTTATAGACTTTCCCTTCTCTCAGTGATCACTTCTCAGGTCTGTTTCTCATTACTACCCCAGTATTTTGGTCTTTGCTAGTTAACATGGGTAGTTGTCATGGATTAATCATCTCTACAAATCTCTGCCAAGTTATCCCTCCCAGGTGGCATGTCTTAATCCAGTTAAAGAACGTCCTAAAAGAGACAAATGCACTTGGGAATTTAATTTGGTTAGAGGGTATTTTGGACATCCCCTCAAATAACTAGTGGATGTAGGCCCTAAATGAAAGACTGAATGGAATCAATGAGAAAAAAAAAACTTATCAAGTGTTTACTATGTATCAGACACTAGTGAATACTGAGGATACAAATAAAAACAAAAAAAAATTCAATCTGTAAGGAACTTAGATTCTGATAGGAAAAGACATCACACATAGGGAAATACTTCTTCCACTTTTCATTTTTGATAATTGATCATTCAATTTGATAAAATGAAAATTTCATTTTGATAATTTTGTATTTACAAAGGGCATGATTAGTCCCCTGTATGTCGTCCTTCTTTTAATATCTTATTTAGCAACTGAAAACTTTTAAAAATAACATCGTACAGGATTTATCAGCAGCCACAATAAAAGAACACAGGCCCTAGAATCATTTATACCAGCAATTAAAATAATTAGTCCTGTGGCCAAAATATCATATTCAGGAAAATTATCCATAATATTGAATTTAAAAATGGACATTGAATGAACTTGCAGATTTTTCAGGACTTTCTCTCAACCAAACCCAAACTTAATAGAAAATTTAACATATAAGAGCCAATACCAAAGGTTAATTTCAAAAAACTTAACATGAACAAAAGAGTAGGACTAGTAATCATTAATATTAGACAAAATCAAACAGGAGAGATTTTATGTCAACTATATTATTGTTTTATTCATGTTTACTTATGGGTATATATGTGTCAGAAAATCTGTAGGTATGTATGCCCATAGACTTATGGATGTGTTTATATAGATATATGGATATGTGTGTGGGTCTGGATGAGTGTGAATGTGTGAATATCTATCTATCTATATAAATGTATCTATGCTTAACTAAGAGGTGGAAGGATTAAAGGGGGTAAAAAGAATATAGTAACAAGTGATCAGCAGAGAACAAAAGAATAATCTACAAGGAATCAAAGAAAAGATGAATACTCATAAATATAATCATTAATATATATGCTTTCTTGAAGTGGAAATTTATTATTATATAGTATGAATTGTCCCTGATGTTCTAGGCTAGGGGTTTAAGAATGTTTCCTGTAATGGGCAACATAATCAAAATCTTATGCTTTGTAGACAAAGAGACAAAATTGAAGATATATGCAAGTACTTATAAAACAAGAGGAAAAAAAGCTTTCCACAATTTTTTGATGAAATTCATTTAATAGCAATAATTAATTGTGTACCTAATAATGAGAAGAATTTAATATTTGGGGTGAAAATCCTTTCAATTGGGACTTAAATTTAGTGTTCTTTTTTCATTAAAATCTATCAACATTTATCTTTTAATATTGATCTGTCATGAGATTTTGTTTCTTCTTTAAAAATGACTTCTCAAGTTTTTGTACAAACAAAATGAATGCGGACAAGATTAGAAGGGTAGCAGTAAACTGGGAAAATATTTTTACATCCAAAGGTTCTGATAAAGCCCTCATTTCTAAAATATATAGAGAATTGACTCAAATATATAAGAATTCAAGCCATTCTCCAATTAACAAATGGTCAAAAGATATGAACAGACAATTTTCAGACGAAGAAATTGAAACTATTTCCAGTCACATGAAAAGGTTCTCCAAGTCACTATTGATCAAAGAAATGCAAATTAAGACAACTCTGAGATACCACTACACACCTGTCAGATTGGCTAAAATGACAGGAAATGATAATGATAACTGTTGGAGGGGATGTGGGAAAACTGGGACACTGATACATTGTTGGTGGAACTGTGAATGGATCCAACCATTCTGGAGAGCAATTTGGAGCTATGCTCAAAAAGTTATCAAACAGTGCATACCCTTTGACCCAGCAGTGTTTCTACTGGGCCTATATCCCAAAGAGATTTTAAAGGAGGGAAAGGGACGCACATGTGCAAAAATGTTTGTGGCAGCCCTTTTTGTAGTGGCAAGAAACTGGAAATTGAAAAGATGCCCATCAATTGGAGAATGGCTGAATAAATTATGGTATATGAATGTTATGGAATATTATTGTTCTGTAAGAAATGACCAACAGGAGGATTTCAGAGAGGATTGGAGAGACTTGCATGAACTGATGCTGAGTGAAATCAGCAGAACCAGGAGAACATTATACACAGCAACAAGACTATACGATGATCAATTTTGATGGACATGGTTCTCTTCAACAATGATGTGATTCAAACCAGTTGTTCTGTGATGAAGATAGTCATATACATCCAGAGAGAGGCCTGTGGGAACTGAGAGTGAACCACAACACAGCATTTTAACGCTTTCCATGAATATTTCCAAGCATTTTGTTTTCATTCTTAAGTTGTTTTTTTTATTCTTCTCTTTCTAGATCTGATGTTTCTTGTGCAGTAAGATAACTGTATAGATATGTATACATGTACTGTATTTCTCATATAATTTATCCTATCTAGCATGTATTAGATTACCTGTCATCTAGGGGTGGGGGGTGGGGAGAAGGAAAGGAAAAGCTTGGGGAAAAAAAAAAGGTTTTTTTTTGCAAAGGTCAATGTTGAAAGGTCACTCATGTTTTGTAAATAAAAAACTTTATTAAAAAAAATAAAAATAAATAAATAAATAAAAATGACTTTTCATCCAGATAGGTACTGCCAAATACTCATGTCAAACCATGAGCATATAACTTCAAATATATTTTTATTTTATTAAATATTTCTAAATTTTATTTAAAATATTTTAATTCTTTTTTTTTAAATGAGTTTGAAATCTCTTACTCTTCTACCTCTCTCCTAGCCCTTGGAAAATAAGCAGTATGCTATCAATTATTCATCTTAAATCATACAAAACATGTTTCCGTATTAGAAATCTTGCAAAAGAACACACACAAACACAAGAAAAAAGTGGAAAAAAGTATGTTTCACTATGTACTCATAGTTCATCTGTTCCAGTTGATCATCAGTATAATATTGTTGTTGTGTACAATATTCTTCTCATTCTGCTCGTTTGAATTGCATCAGTTCATATAAGTCTTCCCAGATATTTCTGAAACCATTCTTTTCATCATTTTTTACAGCACAATAGTATATTATTATAATCACATAACATAACTTATTCAGTCATTCCCCAATTGATGGGCATTTCCTCAATTTCCAATTCATTACCACTAAAAAAATAGCTGAAATACTTTTGAAAAAATAAGACCTTTTTCTTTTTTCTTTGAACTTTTTAGGATAGAGACCTATTAGCAGTATTGCTGGGTAAAAGAGTACATATGCTTTTATAGCCCTTTGAGCATAATTCCAAATTTCAAACTATAATACTTAGACCAACTCACAACTTGATCAACATAGCATTTCCATCCCTAATTTTCTACACCACTTTCAGCATTTGTCATTTTCTTTTTCTGTAATGTAAGTCAATCTGATAGGTGTGAGGTGGTACCTCGGAGTTGTTTTAATTTGCATTTTTCTAATTAATAGTGATTTAGAGCATTTCTTTTTAAGGTGACTACTGATAGCCTTGATTTCTCTTTCTGGAAACTGCTTGTTTATATGCTGTGGTTATTTGTTAACTAGGGAATGATTTAATTTTTTAAAATAAATTTAGCTCAATTATCTAAATATTTGAGAAATGAGACCTTTATTAGATAAATTTATTGTACATTTCTCACTCTACCCTCAGTTTCCTGCTTTACTTTTAATTTTGGTTGCATTTTTTGTTTGTGCAAAACCTTTTTAATTTCAAGTAATCAGAACTATATATTTTTACTTCCCATGATCCTCTCTATTTTATTTGATCAGAAACTCTTCCCTTATTCATAAATATGATGGGAATTTTTCCATTCTTCCCAATTTATTTATCATCTGTCATGTCTAAATTTTTTATCCTTTTTTGGATAAGTGACCTTTTCTTGGTATATGGTATGAAATGTTGGTTTATGCCTAGTTTCTGTCAAACTTGCTTTCTAATTTTCCCAGCAACTTTCGTCAAATTATGAGTTTTTGCTCCCAAAGCCTGGATTTTTGTGTTTATTAAACACTAGTTTACTATGGTCATTTACTACTTTATATCCTATACCTAATCTATTCCACCTATCCATCATTCTGTTTCTTAGCCAGTAACATACTGTTTTGATGATTACTGTTTTTAATATAGTCTGAAATCTGTACTGCTTGGCGTCCTTTCTAAATTCTTTTTTTTTTTTCAATAATTCCCTTTATTCTTGATTGTTTGTTCTTCCAGATAAATTTTGCTATTTTTCTATTGCTATAAAATAATTCTTTGATCACTTAATTAGCATCACACTGAACAAGCACATTAATTTAGAAATGTCATTTTTACTCTTTTTACTTAGCTTTCTTAAGAAGAATTAATATTTTTCAATTATTTAGATCTATTTTTATTTGCATGAAAAGTGTTTTGTTATTTTGGTCATATAATCCCTAAGTTTTTTCTTGGCAGGTAAAGTCTAAGTATTTTATATTACCTGCAGTTATTTTAAAACTTTTTTTCTGTCTATCTTTTCCTGCTGGGTTTTCTTGGAAACATATACAATGGTGATGATTTGTTTAGACTTATTTTATATCTTGCAACTTTGCTAAAGTGATTGCTTCAACTTGTTTTTAGTTCATTTTCTAGTGCTCTACTAGAATACTATCCTATCATTTGCAAAGTGTGATAATTGTTTCCTTATTTGTATTTTAATTCCTTCAATTTCTTTTCCTTGTCTCAATATCTCATAAAAAGCTTTTCTAGTAGAATATTGAATAATAGTGGTGGTAATGCACATACTATTTCATCCTTCATTGTACTGGGAAAATTTCTAGTTAATCCCCATTATATTATAATAAGCAATGGATATTACATTTTGTAAAACCTTTTTTGTGCATTTTTTGATATAACTACATGATTTTTCTTGTGTTGTTATTGCCATTGCCAATTATGTTTTAGTTTTCCTAATGCTGAACTAACCCTGCATTCCTAGTATGACTCCTACCTGGTCTTCATGTATTTTATTTGTAATATATTGCTATATTTCAAGAGCATATGATTTTAATTGACCATATTCATTGCTTGCATAGCATTTGTAGAACTCTGATTTATTTCTTCTAAAAATATTTACCTTTTAGCAAGTTATTACACTAATGATTAATCACTTCCAATTGAAGTTAGGTGGAAGCTACTAAATAACACTGTTAAAATGATACTGAAATATGGTTTTTTTTTGCACATTTACTGTGTTCCAAAAAAAATGATGCTTGCATTGTGGTGTAAGGTTGGAAAATATATCGTCTGAACATTTGTTCTGGAATAGTGCTCTTGCTTCTTGTTTTAACTTCTGACAACATGGAAAGTATATAAAGCAGTTAGACATCGCTTATGGATCAAACAATGTTAAATTGTCATTGAATTAACTTTATAACACTATAACTTTCACATGTAAGTGCTGTTTTGCCTTGTAATTTTAGGTTGAATTCATTAAGAAACGTGAACAAATAACATTAAAAGTTAATTTCCAAATCCATTCAGCCAGCATTCAATAATAGTTATTGAGAGTCATCCCTTTTCTTCACAAAAATGTCATTTTTGCCTCTGAGATCAAAAAAGTCATAATAAAACCTTTGCTTTATCTCTTCTATATATTGACAAGATAGGAACGCACTGGTAAATTTTTTAAGTTGAGGTAGAATGGCAATATATCTGGCACTTTAAACACTGTTGAATTATGACTGCATCATTGCAATTTGTACTTGTTGGGCATTAAATGGAAAAGGATGAGAGCTCCACATTCAATCTCTGGTTCAATTACTCAAGTAGGCCATTACAGATTGAAAGAAACTATGGAAAATACATGAAAATGAGAGGGCTGCATTCTCATAAAACTTGACTTATGGAAACTGAAATTTGAATTTCATATATTTTTATGTCATGAAGAATTACACTTCTTTTGATTTTTTGGATGATTGTAAAATGTAAAACAACAAAATCTAGAGAACATTTAAACTTATAATCTTATTTTAAAACATAGTTATTGTGATTAAATTAAAAAATATAGAGGTAAGCAATTGTTACTGGAAACCACTCTCCCACTTACTTAAACACCCTATTCTATGGGATATCTGATAGGATCAGCTCAGAATTTCACCTTGGGAAATTGGTTTTCAATGCCACCTAAAATAAAAAATAAGAAGAAAAGGAAGGAAGGAAAGAAAGAAGGAAGAAAGGGAGGAGGGATGGAATTAAGGAAGGAAGGAAGGAAGAAAGGAAGGAAGGAAGGAGGGATGGAATTAAGGAAGGAAGGAAGGAAGAAAGGAAGGAAGGAAGGAAGGAGAAGAAAGAGGAAATGAAGGAGGAAAGGAAGAAGGAAAACAAGGAAGAAAGAGAAGACAAGAGGGAGAGGAAAAGGAAGAAAGAAAGGCAAAATTGATTTATGTTTAGGAAAGTGTTTTGAGTTACGACTTATCCTCATTTATGTCATCCTCATGACAGCATAATTCAGCAATAGAAACAGTGAGAGTTACACAGAGCTTGACATATCTTTGCATAGAAAGATTTACAAAAAGGAAAAAGTTATTTGTGTAATCTTTTAGCTTTTCTTAAAAAACACATAGATATAGGGCAGCTAGGTGGCAAAGGGGATAGAGCCCTGAAATCAGGAGGACCTGAGTTCAAATCTGGTTTCAGATACTTAACACTTCCTAGCTGTGTGAACCTGGGTAAGTCACTTAACCCCAATTGCCTCAGCCAAAAAAAAGGAGTAAAAAACCCCCCACATATCTAGGAATTAATAGATATGATGTTATATTGGCACACATGTTGTAAGAGAAGATCTATTATTAAGGAAACCTTTTAATGACTCATTAACAAGTTGCTTAATTAACCTAGCAAGTATTTCTTAAATTACTACAATGCACAATTCCATGTCCTCACTTTCTGTAAAAGTACAAATAAAGTACAGTTGTGGCCTTCAAGGGTAGTCTGGCTTAAAGAAGTCTTCTGAAATGCTATAAATCTACCTTTCTAAAATGCCATGGATCCACTGTTAAAATTAGAAAACTAGAAAGCACTCTATGTAAAGACACAGAGTGACCATCCTAAATGGGTGAAACGAATGATGTGTTAATCATGTGTCATGTTAGAGAAAAAAAGATAAAACTGATAAAACAAGCCCAATAGTTCCATTGTAGACTCAGTACAAGAAAACACAAGAAAAGTCAAGTTAGAAGAATCCCCTATGATTACTTTTTCCCCTGTGATTTCTTTGTCTTTAGAGTGGTCCAATATATATTTTTATTGATTGTTCTACGGACAAGTCAAACTAAGTCAACAAAAATTTGACAAAAGTCAACTTAAGACATTTTCTGGTGTTTGAAGTTGAATCAACCTCCTCTTTTGATGAAATGACAAACTGAAATTGAGGGGAGAAGTGATAGCAAGTATATTTGATAGCAGAGTATGCATGTTAATTGCTTAGAGTTTAGCACTGAATTTATGTGATTCTGGAAATGTTGGAATCTCAGGAAGGAAATGTTTGGCATAGAGAGGTGAATCTGGTCTATGAATGTGTTGTAGATAATGTAAAAATCTTAGTGTCTGGAAAACAAATGCAGGGCAAAAAACACATTCCCCAGACTGAAGATAAAATGTCATGGCCATGACACAGAAATGGTTTAGAGCCCCTGTCTTAGAAATCTCATAAAGTTAAAACAGGTTCAGGGACTTATCCAGATTTAAAGTACTCATGATAGAAGAAAGGTTTAACTCAAATCTAAAAGACACTACACCTTTACTTTACAGTTGTTCTGAAAATGTAATGAGGTTTAGTCAAAAATTTTTCCCAAGGATACATAAGAAATTTCTTATTCAAATAAACAAATAAATGCATAAATAAATAATTACATCTCATTTTAAAATAGTAAATAAAACATATCTCACAAAATAATTTCTCCTTATTTTATTAATAATTGGTGTCCCCAAAGTTTTAGTGCAATTTAAAATACAGCTTAACACTGCATTAAGTTTTAGGACATCCAGTATATGATAAATTTTTCTAGCTTAAGGGGGGGGGAGTGTTCTAATTGATTATAGCATAATAATTTAAGGACAATTTCCATACTTTTAAAATCTTTTTTTATCTCTTTGCCACTTTTCAGGGAAAATGTGTGAGTCTTCTGTCAATTACTGTGAGTGTAATCCTTGCTTTAATGGAGGGTCCTGTCAGAGTGGAGTTGAATCCTACTACTGTCATTGTCCATTTGGTGAGTATAACTTACCTTTTTTTTGTTTGTTTGTTTTTAAGATTGGTTCTGGCTGCTCCACAAAATAGTATTCATGTTAGAGATGTGTTTCAAGATGTTGAGAGAATGAAAAACATACATTGATAGCAGCTTGAATAAAATGAAATCACTAATGAATAGAAGATTATGAAGTCCATCTGGCACATCCATTAATTATCACTTAATAATACTTCATCATGTCTTTAAGATGCTTCTGGGTTACAGAAAATTATATCACAAGAGCCCCCCTTTGCTAAAATCTTAGCAAGTTGCAAAGATTTCCCATCTTGAAATATCTGTTAATGTGCTAAGACTGGCTAAATTCAAAGATCCTAAGGACCACACTGGCCTCATAGGAATAAAGACTTTAAAGATAGCAGGTTACGCATCTAATCTCTAAAGGAATAGAGGGATTACAATCAAGGGGATATAGGAGAAGGAAACCACACCAAAGAAAACATGAATGGTGAAATAACAACAAAAACAATAAATATTAATAGCAATCAACATTATATAATGTTTATATTATAAGGGTAATATTAATTTCATATAATTAGAATGCATGGCTTATATATGTAATCTTTATATTTTGTATTCTGTTTCTATTACATATTATATAATATTAATTATATGTTATTATACTTAAGTAATTAATATTATATATAAACATTACATGTATATACATATACATATGCACATATATACATACAAATATACATATATATACATATGCATATGTATATATATATGAAACAGCTTTTTGCAAAGTGCCTTTCACATATATCTCATTTTATCCTTTTAACTCTGGGAGGTAGGTGCTATTATTATTATTCCCATTTTATAAAAGAGGAAACTGACTCCTTCAAAAATTTTAAGTGACTTGCCCAGGATCACTGGATCCAAATTCAGCTCTTTTTGATTCTATGCCCAGTAGTCTGTACACTGTACCGCTTAGCAACCTAAGTGAGGAAATACAAAAATGAGTGTTCAGGGAATGTTTTCTGTGTTCCAAACCATCAGATAAAAATTCTTCAGTACTTTATCATGTTATCAAAATATTTATTAGAGTCTACATTATCTTACTCATTAGAATAAAAGCTCATTGACAATAGAGACTTTTCAAAGTAAGTATTTGCCTGACCCATAGTAGCAGATTTTAGCAAATATGTTTGACTGATTACTTCAATCACAAGTTTTCATTTAGCCATGTGAATCTGGGAAAATACTGGCAAAATTTAAAGAACTATGACCCTAGGGGAAAAATGTTTCAAAAATAAAGGCAGCCATGACACACTTTTAAATTTAATCTTCATTATTAATGTATTCTCCATTCTTTTAAATCTATATGATCAATAAAATAATAAATTAATCCTGATTTTTTTAAATTTGCTGATTTTTGAGATGTAAATGTTCACACTAAAAATTTAACAGCTTTCATGCATCCTTATGAGTTGGCTCCATCACAGTTTTCCATAAAAGTATCCTTGAAACTAATGTCATTACAAAAAAAAACAAACCTTATTCCTTATTCAGACTCAGGTTAGTGTGTTCAAACTCTTTCATTGATTATACATATGTTTTCTCAACTATAGGAGTCTTTGGAAAACACTGTGAATTGAATAGCTATGGATTTGAGGAATTGTCGTACATGGAATTTCCGAGCTTGGACCCCAACAACAATTATATATATGTGAAGTTTGCAACCATAAAAAGCCATGCGTTGCTGCTGTATAACTATGACAACCAGACGGGAGAACGGTCTGAGTTCTTGGCCCTGGAAATAGCAGAAGAGCGACTGAGGTTCTCCTATAACATTGGCAGTGGCACATATAAACTGACCACTATGAAAAAGGTGTCCGATGGACATTTTCACACTGTGATTGCTCGAAGAGCTGGAATGGTAAGACATTGGTGTGTTACTCAGTTATTCAATATTATCCAACTCTTTGTGATCTCGTGGATCAAATGGGCCAGATCCTTCTATCTTCCATTATCTCCCAAACTTTGTCCAAGCTCATGTCGGTTGCTTTCATGATAGATAGACACTCTCTATCCACCTCAATCCCTACTATCTCCTTTTTGTTTTGTTTTCAATATTTTCTAAAAGCAGTTTTTTTCCCATGAAGGCACTGGTGTGTGGAGCAGTAAAGACATTCCCAGATCTGTGTGGGCTGTAAGATTCACATGAATTCAGTAAAATTGGGTATATTCATTGTGGTCCCAATTTGGGGAAATTATAGCATTCAATTTTGAAAGAAATAATTCCCTCAAAGGTACCAAGAATAACAGAATCTCAGATGTAAAAAGAATCTCAAAGGGCACATACTTCAAGCCATACCCGAACAGATATCTCTTTAATAATATCCCTGACAAATAATCATTTAATCTTTCATATCTCCAAAAGCAGTCCATTCCACATTTAGACAGATTACTAGGATGTTATTTTCATAGATTTTCCCCAAATCCTTCACTCAATGTTTTTAGTTCTATCCTCTGGGCTCAAACATAAAGTTCAAATCTCATTTCCCAAGATTCCCCATTCAAATTCTTGAAGAAAGATGTATGTCCTAAAAAGAGAAGTTTTCCTTGTTTCAAACTGAATATCAATAGCTGCTTTCAATAATTCTAGCATGGCATGGTACCCAGGATCTTTGCCAACATTCTGCCCACAGACCTCTGGACAGACCCCAATTTTTCAACACTTTTCTTAAACTACATTACAATATGTTGACTTACTAGAGAAAAATTACAGAATGGCCATTTCCTCATTTTCTGACACTTTGCTTTCCTTAAGTCATTCTAAGATTATGTTTGCTTTTTGTAAAAGACACCTAGGGTTATTATTAACATATATTAAGATTATCATCCCCTAATATCTCTGTAATTTTTTTTACATTTGTCAAAAGGTAGCTTTATTTTGGAGAAGTTACAGAAAAAAAATAAGAGGCAAAGTAGGCACCAGGAGGGACAAATATGAGATAGAGTTGGGAGAGAAATAGAGTTATTATGAAGAAAAGGAATTTGAAAGAATCAATTTAAAAATATGCAATGAGACTTCGATATGCCATTGACTTGGAAGTTTAATCCATAGAAGGATTTAGCGAGGGTTTAAGTGGAATTAGCTAAAAAGTAAGGAGAAAGAGAAAGATGCTATTAAAGGGAAGGTACTATGAGGGGAGAGGGAAAGAGAGAGAGGGAAGGGGAGGGATAGAAAGAGAAACAGAGATAGACAAAGACAGAGACAGAGAGGGAGAGGAAAGGAGAGGCGGAGAGAG
>JAJPUD010002564.1:186406-215848 GCA_023553655.1 Myrmecobius fasciatus
AGAGAGAGAGAGAGAGAGAGAGAGAGAGAGAGAGAGAGAGAGAACACTTCATAGTGGGCTTAGGTCAGAAAAAGACCTAGCAAAGATCTTGATTAAGGGTACATCTTTTTATAGAGAAAATAACAGCCTTGGGAGTTTCTCAAGGGAGGAGGGAAAGTGCCAGGATGTTCAGAGGGAGGGATTAAGGAGGAGCCAGAGAGAATACTTTCACATGACTATTTTCACAAGCTCTGCCTTTTCTATCCTGAAGGCACTGAGTCTGGGATCAAGAAGACCTGAGTTCAAATTCTGATTAGCCCTGAGCAGAGGTCACACTGGCTTCAGGCCCTAGTAGAAACCTTGCACCTCTGTCCTGTCTGTACATCCTTAATCCTCTCTTGTGGCCCCAGTATTTTGAAAATAGTGTTGGTTTTAGGCATTTTTGAAGAGCACTGGGTTAGCTGTCACGCTGTTTCTGCCCTGTCTCTGTGTGTACAGGCAGTCTTCTATTGGGAACTGGCTTTATTCCCTATTATTAAATTGGCCAGAATATCAGAGATTGTATTAGATTCAAGATAACCCCAGGGATACACGTTTGCCATGAACATCTTTCCCATCTCCATCCTCTTGTTCAGTGACCAAGTGAAGAGCAGGCTTTATTCCCTGCTGTAGCTTTAATAGAGCAGATTCATTATCTTGCTAGATTTAGGGCCTCTTGTGTCAAATACTGCTGTCTTCAGGTTTATCTGGGATCCCTTCACTAGTCCAGGCATCTGGCTATCTTCGTGTATAGTGTGCTCTATTCCTGATTTCTTTTGTACTTTAAAACTTTGCTCCCTGCACTGTTGATTGCTTTTGGAAACTCCTTTAGTGCCTGTGACCTCTTCACTCTGGAATTGTCTACCATCCTTCCAGGTCCATTCACTGTGGACTATCCCTCTGAAAAGCCAACACTCCATTTAATAGTACCTGGCACATAGTAGGCGCTTAATAAATATTTATTGCTTGATTAATTGATGAACTGGAGACACATGGTAGGCACTTAATAAATATGTATTGCTTGATTAATTTATGAACTGGAGGGGCAAAAGCTGATCTGCTTTCATTCTTTTGCTCCTGACTTGTGGACTTTATGACTAAGCATCCGAACCAGATACCTTAATTCAGTAAATGTTTAAGAAATGCTTCTTGCTCTACCTTAGATTGCCTAGTTCCAAACTAGATCAAGAAGATTACTGGTATTTCTTTTGCCTTTTATTGATCGTTGATTTGTTCAGAACCCTTTTAAATCATTTATGTAGGATTTCTTAAGGGATGTGAACTCAGATGTAATCTTTCTCATTGGTTTCTTTGTCAAATTCATGTAGAAAACACTTTGAAAATGTCTTTAAACAAGAGTAAGGCTAATGAAATGTCAGTCAGACAGAGAGAGACAGAAAGCAAGAGAGACAATGAGAGAGAGAGAGAGAAAGCGAGAGAGAGATCTTATTTGTCTTTAAGGTAGTTGGAGAGAATAAAACCTGCCATGTTAATTAGTTCCAAGGTCAACATGAGCCAACAATTGGGTGCAGCTACTGTAAAATCATATGCTAGTTGAAAAAGCAAAAATAGAATCCAAGAGCCGAGATCAAGGACATCAAGAATCTTTCTGAAGGTTCACCTAGTCCAATTGCATTTAGAACACTGGCTTTAGCTCAGAAGACCACATTTTAAATAGGACGTGGATACAATAAAGCATACGCAGGAGAGGATAACCAGTTACTCCTTATGAGAAATGACTGAAAAAATGGAGAATGTTTGGCATGGCGATTAAATTGAGATGGGTGTGATAGCTATCATTAAATATTGGAGAAATTCCCTTCTAGTAGAGGGAATCATTTTATTCAATATTGCTTCACAAATCAGCATTAGGAACATTGAATTGATAATACAAACTAGCTGGGTTTAGGTTCATCTGAAATAATAGCCCAAGAGAAATATGTCATAGTAGATAAGATACTAAAACTACTACCAGGAAAACCTGAGTTCAAATCACACCTTAGTTACTTAAATATGACCTTAGGAAAGTTGTGTAACTTCCCCATGACTCAGTTTCCTCACCTATACAATGTGATGGTTGTATCCAATGATTTTTAAGGACCTCCAAGCTCTAAATCTGGGATTCTTTGATCCGTTTTGTTTCTAAAAAGTAGATCTGTTTAAAAATGGATTAGATTGCCTCTGTCTAGAGCTCTGTACCACCAGAAATGTTCAAGAGGAGGCTGTCTGTCAGAAATATTGTAGAAAGAGTCAGTTCATTAGGTGAAAAAAAATTGACTGGATGACTCCATGGTGTCTTTTATCTATCTCTCAGCTTCTCTACAAAATGTGTGTGTGTGTGTGTGTGTGTGTGTGTGTGTGTGTGTGTGTGTGTGTAAGGAAGGAGGAGAAGAGAAAATCAAAATACCTCTTCAGGAAGGCCTACCACCCTTTTCTTTATTATCTGCTGCCAAATGCAGTTCGGCAGTGAAAAATATGCAAAGATTCATACTACTCTTCTATATTTCTGGAGTGTGGTTTCCCCACCCCCAATTTTTTTGTCAAAAAGCATAGAAAATAAAAACTGTACTGGATTTTGCATCTGTCATGTCTTACTGTGTAAAGGGATTTGGTTGTAAAATGGTAAAGTCATTAACTTTTCAGTTTTGAAATATTGCAGCAACAGAATAGAAATATCTCAACTCAAAGAAGTAATTGTAGAGAAATGCTAGCCTAAGAAGAAGGAATATTTGACTGTAAAAAATTAAATTATAGGAACTCTGATCCAAATAGACCATGATCTCAAATATCTATTTCATTGGATGGAAGTACAGCCATTGTGCTTTTAAAATGTAGAAAATAAAGATTAAATTTTTGGGAAAATATAATTACTTGGAGACCTAAAATCAAAATGGTAATTTTCCAGGTTGTATATGTATATGTTTCTATCGTTGTGAAAACACTCTCTTTTTAGTTATTCTGAATTTAACAAACACCATTAAATATAAACACTTTAATATACATAAGACAGCAGAAAAGATTACATATGAAATTCTGCACTTCTATTACACATAGCTTTTTATGTATATGATAAATTCATCCATTAATTAGTTATTCATATTTTTCTGTTTCCTTTTCAATGTACTTATATATTCTATGAATTCTAGAATTTTTCCATTTCTTTCTCTCTCTCTGTCATTCTTTCTACTTACTTTAAAAATCATTTTCTTTGATATTCTTTATCATTTATATCTCCTGGCAAATATGCTTTAATGCATCATTATAAACTAACTACACGAGTGTGTTCCATAGACTCTAGAGGGTGATGTTCTTAGAAAACATAGTGATCTTTCCCATAAGAGGTATTACCTTTATTCATAAGGACAGATGTGGTTTAAGCCTTACATTTTGAAAACAGATTCAAAAGAAGTGCTTCATCAATCAAGGCATATAGTCAGTTTAAGAATTTTGGGAAATGAATCATTGCATCCTAATCCTGCCATTGAGGACAAAATGCCACTTATATTTGGGAAGTACATTAAGTCTTTCAGAACACTAAGGCACCATTTAGAAAATCACAAGGGTGCAGTCTATTAAAAGGACTTGCAGATGAGCTCCTAGTGATTTGTCATGGAAATAAAAGTACGAATATTTACCCCAAATGTTACTATATACATTGTATTCCTGAAAAGTAGACATATTTTTAAAAATTCTATCTGATGCATTGTATAGACAGTTTATTTTTTGAAATATCTTGAAAAAATCAACTAGAAATAAAAATTGATTTCAGTTAATAAAATGGAATGTCTACAAAAATTCATTTGATATTTATAAAATCTGATGGATTGCACATTTCCTATTAGAAAATACTTTTACAATTCTCCCATTTCTAAAAGCATTCAATACATATTGATTTAGCATCTACTGTGTGTCTGACACTGTGCTAAGCACTAGGAATATAAAAATGGCAAAACATGTTCCCTGCCCTGAAGGAGTTCACAATCTAAATTACATGGAAAATACCTAAAACAATGGAAAAAGAAAAGATGGATTACTATCAACAGGTATATTAATAAATATGGATTATATGTTTTTTAGAGTTATAAGAGATTTGAAAACAAACACTTTATCCAATATCAGCCCTTTTTTATACAGGTGATGCAAGAGCCAGAAGACCTATGTTCTAGTTTCATCACCAATTTGCTCTACCACACTTAATACCCTAATTAGGAAGATTGTTTGAAAAGAACCATATCTGTTTTATAGATTTGAGAGAATAAAAGATGGTTGTAGATATAAAAAGTTTGAAAAGTCAGAAACACTAATTAACCACAATGGTGAAATAGCATCCTTTAGCTTCATGGTACCTCATCTATTTGGAACCTGAGGCTGAAAATCTCCCAAACCCTTGGTTTTCCACCAGTTTAGTTCACTTTAACAAGTTTCTAGTAATTTAAATTCAACAAGTATTCATTAAAATTTTTTAAAAATCACGTTAAGTAAAAAGGATACAAATGCACCACATTCCTAATGGAATGAAAACTTAAAAATAAAAGGTTGTTTTTCACATTGTTTTTCTGTTCTCAGTAGCTGTTTATTGTACATGCAAAATATTTAGTTATCATTTATTAAATTGGATTCAATTTAATAATCAGTGTGACATAAAATAATGGAATAAACTAAGGGTGTATCTACATGCAGGTCATTTTACAATATAACTTTATATATAAAATTGCTTTCTTTATCATAAAGAAAAGATTCAAAGTATTCAAATAAAGGACTTTTATTTATTCTGTCTAAATACAGTGAAAGTTCCACAAATTTTATAAGGCATTACAATGACTTTGCTTTGCTCCTTCAAATAATTTTTTGAAGAGAGGGAAACTACACTGTCATGGAAGGGCAGATGACAAATCTTTCATCTTTGACTTTCCATTTCTATAGATATCATTCAAAGAGATGCAGGGTTATGTGCTTCTAGTTTTGAAGTCATATCATTAGGAATCAAAGCATGTCCTTCTTTGGCCACCCCTAGTTATATCTACATAATTATATGTACATCATGTAGAGATAGCTATATATACACATTTGTTGTATCTACACCATGTAGAAACAGTTATATTTAATATTAATTATCTCTACATGGAATAAATCCCTGGGCTATCTGACTATCCCAATCAGAAAAGAGTAATCAGAAAATTAATTACTTCTTTTCCCTGCTTTATAGGCAGCATCTCTAACTGTAGATTCCTGCTCTGATGATCAAGAACCAGGCTACTGCACTGTCAGTACTATGGCTGTCTCAGATGACTGGTGAGGTGATTTTTTTTTATTGCATTTGCCTTGTTTTTCTATATTTTTAAAAGAAAATCTACAATTTTTGTATAAATTGTTATCTCAATTACAATAAAAAGTTACTAAACAAATATATATTATATATCCCTATTCCATGCCTTGAATGAAGTAAGTATTGTGGAAAATGGAAATGGTGGAATGTGTGACTCCTCTGAGTGAGAACCTTATGGATATATTTAATGTAACCAATGAAAAAGACACCATGGTTACAAAGATTTAAAAAATGTAAAGGAAGTTAGAGAAGAGTGATATTGATGGAACAATGATTGTGAAATGTCTGTAAAGGATTTGAAACTTGAATTATCTCAAAGAATGGTTAAGATTTTGGAACAGTGATTGTGAAATGTCTGTGAAGGATTTAGAACTTGAGCTATCTCAAAGAATGGTTAAGATCTCCATATCTATTTATAAAACAAGTTTGCTTTTAAGAGTTACATTATAATAGTGGACAGTGTGATACAACCAAAATCTATATCTTGTTTTTATAGAGTTGTTTACACATTGTCTCCCCTATTAGAATGAAATCTCTTTGAAAGATTATATTTTTTACCTTTGCCTATATTCACAGAGTCTGATATATTGTCAATAAATAATAAAGCTTAATATATCTTAATAAAATAATAATTATAATAAAACGTAATAAATACTTGCCTGACTTTGGTGTCAGGAGAATTGCTTCTGACACTACCCAACTTCCTTGGGCTTCAGTTTCCTTATGAAAAAGTTGTAAAGAAGTTTTTTTTGTTTTGTTTTGTTTTAAATGAAGGAGTTGTAAGAGATGACCTTTGAGACTCACTTTTTTAATGAAGATCAAACTAGATATATTTGTAAAGCCCTTTGGCAAGCCCTCAAGTACTATGTAAAAGTTATTTTTTTAATTTTTTTATTTGCAAAACATATGTATTGTTATTTCTTCATCATTGACCCTTACAAAGCTTTCTGTTACAAATTTTTCCTCCCTACTCCCTACCCCTCCCCTAGATGGCAGGATATCCACTACATGTTAATTATGTTAAAATACTTGACAAATCGAATATATGTATACATATTTCCACACATCATTGTTGTGCAAGAAAAATCGTATCTACAGGAAAGAAAAATCAGAGAAAGGAAACACAATGCAAGGAAACATCAATCGAGAGCATGAAAATGTTATGTTGTGGTCCACATTTCACATCCCTCTCTCTGGGTATATATGGCTTTCTTCATTTAACAGTTGGAACTGGTTTGAAACATTTCTTTGTTGCAGAGAGCCATGTCCATCAGAATTGATCATCATAAAGTCTTGTTGCTTTGTCTAATGATCTCCTGGTTCTGCTCATTTCACTCAGCATCAGTTCATGCAAGTCTCTCCAGGCCTCTGAAATCGTCCTGCTGGTCGTTTCTCACAGAACAATAATATTCCATAACATTCATATACCATAATTTATTCAGCCACTCTCCAACTGATGGGCATCCATTCAGTTTCCAGTTTTTAGCCACTACAAAAAGGGCTGCCACATGAGACTCACTTATAGCTTAAAATCTATGATCCTGTATTTACTGATGACAGCTAGAGTATATTGGCTCAACAGCTAGCATCAGAAGCTGAAACATCTAGATTTAAGCCCTGCTTATGTTTTCTGTGACCCTGAGCAAGAACAATTCATCAAATCTCTCTGGTTCTAGGCAATTCTGACTACAAAATGTAGAGAAGGTATCAATCTAGAGTGACCAAGGGAATTTCTTCATTTGATCCATGAAATATCTTCTTTTGTCCTTGTATATAAAGATATTAGAGTATCTCTTCTATTAAAAGCAGCAACACCATCATCAATTAAAATTGGATCTTTACAGGTGTCTTTAATAAGATTAGGCTGTTCTATATCATCTGTAAAGTCAAGGAAAATGCAAGTACATATGAATTAGAAGAAGACACTGCTATTAAATTTTATAAATTAATATTATTGTTAATTATGATGGCTAACATATATCTAACACTTACTATAAACCAGGCACTCTGCTATGTACTTTATAATTATTATTTTATTTAAGCTACATGACTGGTAAATTTTTTTAAAAAGTCTTTTTAAGGAGTTGAAGTGTGTTAAATAAAAATTTAATTTACTATTGGATTTTTAACTGGGGATATAGAGTGTAGATGCACTTGGAATTTCATCTGTGAAAGAATCTCCCAGGGTGGAATTCCTCTACCTGGACAATTTCTTGTCAACATAGAAGAGTTCCTTGAGGGCATTTGGAGATTAAGTGATCTTTCCAGTATTGCACAGCTAGTATGTGAATAACTTTTTTTTGTACATATTTATTTGCTTATTATCTCCTCCATTGGATTGTGAGATCATTGACTATCTTTTGTCTCTTTTTGTATTTCCGCCACTCACCATGTGCCTAGCACATCAAAGGTGTTCAATAAATATTTATTGACTCACTGACCAACTGACCAAATGAAATTATTATTTGTTAAGAGTTTTGTAAACCCTAATGTGCTATTTAAAATGTAATTATTATCATCATAGAATTATGTTTTTATTTAAACATCAACCACAATTAGAAAGTATTGGCAAACCTTAGTGCTCCTTTTTGTCGGTTGGGATATTGCATATTTAGCCCCAAAGTGACTATAAAATATAATTAAACAATACAGAAAAACATACACACATGCTCTTTTATAAGCTGCTTATTCTGTGTACAGTGATTGAGTCAACATTTAGAATACATTGCCTTTTCTTTTTGCTGTTTAGGACTCTTGATGTGCAGCCAAACAGAGTTACAGTTGGTGGCATCAGGTCTCTGGAGCCAGTGCTTCAAAGGAAAGGACAAGTGGAAAGCTATGATTTTGTTGGTTGCATAATGGAGTTTGCCATTAATGGACGCCCCCTGGAACCAAGTCAAGCACTGGCAGCTCATGGCATCCTTGATCGGTATACTGGCTGTGTTTCTAATTCTTATGAAAGAGAAACAAATCGCAGAATTTATAATTGTGCTCAATTATGTCTAACAACAACAAAGAAATGCTATATTTGTATGTTTGGAGATATGTAGTCAGTTATAGTTATAAATGATATCTCTGACCTATTATAAGTAAACAGCATAATCATCCCCCATAGTATTTTTTCCAATTACACATAAAGATAGTTTTCAAAATTCACTTTTATAAGATTTCAAGTTCCAAATTGTTCTCCCTCTTACCTCCCCCGAAAAAGCAAGCAAAATGATATAAGCTATTTATGGACAAGCATTTTAAACATATTTCCACATTAGTCATTTTATTAAAAAAGAATCAGAACAAAAGGGAAAAACCACCAAAAAGGAAAAAAAAGAGTGAAAATAGGACACTTATATCTGTATTCATATTCCATCATTTTTTTCTCTAGATGTAGATGCATTTTCCATCATAAATTTTTTGGAATTGTCTTAGATGATTGTACTGCTAAGAAGGATTAGCACTATCATAGTTGATCATCACACAATGTTGCTGTTAACTATGTACAATATTCTCCTGGTTCTTTTCACTTCACTTAGCATCAGTTCATATAAATCTTTCCAGATTATTTTTGAAATCAGCCTGTTCATCATTTCTTATAGCACAATAGTATTACATTACATACATATATTATTTATATATGACAGCTTGTTCACCCCAATTAATGGGCATGCCCTAAATTTCTAGTTCTTTTTCACCACAAAAAGAGGAGCTATAAATATTTTCAAACATGTGAATCCTTCCCCACCCCACCCCTTTTTTAAAAAATCATTTCTTTAGAATACAGATACAGTAATGGTATAACTGGATTAAAGGGTTTGCACAGTTTTATAGTCCTTTGGGCATAATGACAAATTGCTCTTCAGAATAGTTGGATGAATTCACAACTCCACCAACAAAGCATTAGTGTTCCATTTCTCCATCTTCTCCACATTTATCATTTTTCTTTTCTATCAGATTAGCCAATATGATAAATGTGAGGTAGAACCTCAGAGGAGCCTTAATTTGCATTTCTTTAATCAATAGTGATTTACAGCATTTCTATATGACTATATATAATCTTAATTCCTTCATCTGGACACTGCCTGTTCATATACTTCGACCAATTATCAGCTGGGGAAATGGCATGCTCTTGAAAATATGAATGCCTTTGGCTTCCAAAGTAGCATTTACTTCATGGGGAGAAAATTAAGTAAATGCTTCCTAGAGGACAGGGAAAAAAACGATTTCTTCCAAAAAAGGAAGTAACTGATTGACTTCATTCTCACCAGGAAGATTAGACTCATTATCTCTGTCATTATTTTCATTTCATTTTATGAGATAAATATATTTTATACATTTATCTCTTATTTATTTCATATATTTTCATTTCATTTTAGATATTTGCCTAAGTTGTCATTATGGGTTTTACTTAGAGGAAACAATTCAAATGAGTTTGAAATTATATTTATTTGGAGAGTCTTGGGCTAGTTCTTTCATTATTCTCAAAGATTCCAAAACTGAAAAAAGCAAAAAGTCTAAAACTAAGTTAATATTTATGGTAGAAATGCATATTTTATCTTTTCAGTGCATTCCCAAATGCCTCATGCATTTGGAGTTATTTTTAAAACTACTTATCTTAATATGGGAAATTGTGTTTGTATATGTAGGTGTATGTACATATATCCACATATAACTATATATGGATATACATTTATATATGTGTGTGTGTCTATTTGTCAATCTATCTATTTATCTATCCATCTATCTATTTACCCTGCCTTTGATATATACTATATGTGTATTTACATGGTGCTATGTCTTTAAAGAGCTCTATGGAAACAACATGTATAATTTCAGAGTGCCAGAGTGATATATTTAGAATAGAAAATCTGAGTTTGAACCTAGATTCTGGCATTTGATACTTGAATGAACTTTAAGCAAGTCACATTGCTACATATGGACTAGATAGTCGTTAGCATCATCTTCTCTCTTCATTAATTTCTTTTTTTTTTTTTCCTGAGGCAATTGGGGTTAAGTGACTTGCCCAGGGTCAACAGCTGTTACGTGTCTGAGACCAGATTTGAACTCAGGTCCTCCTGACTTCAGGGCTGGTGCTCTATCCACTGCGCCACCTAGCTGCCCCTCTTCATTAATTTCTTGAGTAAGGTTTTACTAGAAATGATTTGATTCAAAGAACTTGTGCAATGTGTGGAGAGCTGTTTTAGTTCAAATCAGAACTTTTACTGATCCCCAGATGCAATCAACAACAATTTCTACTTGGCTTTTGGTCCAGTTTGCCATTCATGTAATACAATAGAAAATGTTACCATGGTAACAGAATAGCTATGCATGAATGAGGAGGACCAACTCTTTTGGTTCCCATCTGTTTTTTCAGTTGGGTTGATACAGTAGACCTGTAGTGACAGAGCCCAAGACTCCGCCTACCAAATGTCTTTTGGAAATTATATAATTTTGTATCATCTTCTTATATAATACCTAGGATTAGTAAGCATGAAACCATAATTCCCATTCATTGGTTTCTGAATTTTCTTGCCTGGAGATATTTCCATGTTCCAAATTCTATAAGGTGCTAAAACATTATTCTAGGAAGTTAAGATTTTAATACATTACTTCATAATGTTATTTCATAATGCATCAGATATATAATATGATATTTAGAATGCTGAACTCTGAGTTTGAATCCAGCCTCAGACATATATTAGCTGTGTTACTCTGGCAAATTATTCAACCTCTTTGTACTTCAGTTTATTCATTTGTAAAATGAGGAATTGGACTTAAGGACTTCTCTCTTCAATCTCAAAATCAACGTGCTTAGAATTATGTGAGGTGCTATGGGAAATAAGCATATTCTCTAGTTTTTTTCAGCTTCTAAGGGAGATGAGGAGACAAATATAATACTTAGTAAAGTACTCATATTAAACCATTACATTTTAATCATGATGCTGAATTGGAGGTTCCTGACAATAAGTTCTCTTAATAAGAATGAGAGAAACACTTTAGAACAATCAAGGAAAAATTCATGAGAAAGTGAAAAGAGCTTTTTCTTGAAAAATGGAAGATCTAGATTCCAATCCTGCCTCAGCTGTGTGTCTGGAAAAGTTTGGTTGCTAAATCTTTTTAATTCTGAGTTTTGTTATGTGTAAAGTGAGAATAATAGAGTTGTAGGGATCAAATGAAATAATATTTTTTAAAAAAATTTACAAACTTTAAAATGCTATATGAATACTATTATTTTATCATTGTTGCTCATTTTGAAGAAAGATTCAAAAATCAGGTAATTTAATAGGAATTAAATTTAATAAGCATTTATTACGGGGGCAGCTAAGTGGTGCAGTGGATAGAGCACCAGCCCTGAAGTCAGGACAACCTGAGTTCAAATCTGATCTCAGACACTTAATACCTCCTAGCTGTGTGACCTCTGGGCAAGTCACTTAACCCCAATTGCCTCAGCCAAAAAAAAAAAAAAAAAGAAGAAGAAGAAGAAGAAGCATTTATTACATGCTTTTCTAGGTATTGCAGATACAAATTTTTAAAAATGATAGGATCCTTACCCTCAAGAAGCTTATATTCTACTTTTTAAATTAATGGGTTGTTTTTAGTTAAATTGTATCTCCAATACTTAGCACAAGACTTGACAGATCGTAAGTACCTAATACGTTTGTTTCATTCATTCACATGCCCTTTCATTCATATTAAAAGTATCAATAGCATCTTAAGTATTGAACTCTGCTGACTGATTTGTATTTACTCTGCTAGACAAATTGCTGCTGCTGCTGCTCCTTCTCCTCCTCTTCTTCCTCCTCCTCCTCCCCCTCTTCCTCTACCTCCTTCTTCATCATCTTGTTTTTTCTTTTTTTTTCTTCTTCTTCTTCTCCTTCTTCTTCTTCTTCTTCTTCTTCTTTCCCTTCTTCTTCCTTTGTGGGTTATTACATATTCTTCAGGTGTTTGTGCAAAGAGGGAGATGGCCTTTAGTCGATAGAGCAGGAAGTTTTTCTTTGCTAACTAGAATCCTGAAAACATCAGCATTTTTTCCACTCCCCCTGTTATCAATAACTAGAATCAAAGAAAATATGAGATTCTCTTTTACAATCATGAGACAGCCTTTATTCTGTGACTGTAGAGTTGAGTATCCTGGGTAGCAAGATTGTTAAGTTAGAGGATACCTTGGGCTGAGTATGTTATCACCTGGATAGTCTGGTATTTTAAGTAAACCTGCCTGAGGTCTTAGGTGCAAAGTGCAAGACCTGGAGCCAAGAAGACTCATCTTCATGATAACTTCAGATTTGAACTCTGTGATTCCAGAGCAAGTCACTCAACCCTGTTTACCTCAGTTTCTTCAAATGTAAAATTATCTCAAGAAGGAAATGGCAAAGCCACTCTGCCAAGTATCTCTGTCAAGAAAATCCCAAATGGGATCATGATGCGTCGCACATTACTGAAATGTTTCGACAACAGAAATCACAAAATTCCTTACAATTAGAATTTGTTTAAAATTAATTCCAGTGCTTCTTACTATCATTTAAAAATACACTCTGGTTTAATAAATATTACTGCCTGACCTGTGGAATCATGCTAGAAGTATTAGCAGATTCAAGGAAAAATAAAACACAATCCCTATCCTGCAGGACTTCACAATCTAGTTAGTGAAGTCTGAGAACAAATTTTGTTAGCAAATCTTATCACATAGGTGAAAGAAGGCCTATTTCTTGATCCTGAGAATTTGTTTTCATTTTATTTTAGATGTCCTAGATTGGAAGGAGCTTGTACCAACAGTCCATGCCAACATGGAGGCACATGTACAGACCACTGGTCATGGCAACAGTGCCAATGCAAAGAAGGATTGACTGGGAAACACTGTGAGAAATGTATGTATGACAGTATCTTTGTATATATTCCTAGACTTTTGATTGACTGCATCCAACCAGACTTAGCATTAATCCAAATTCTTCTTTTGGTTAAGCACTTAATTATGGAGTCACATTCAACAAAGTGCTTTTTCCTCTATAATAATTAGCTTAAAATATAATATATCTGCAAGCAAAATGACAATGCTTGTTTGACTAATGGATCAACTGATAAAGCAGTATAATGGAGACTGAGTACTGGAATTGGAGCTAGGAAAACCTATGTGAAAATCCTGCCTCTGACACCTTCCATAACTTTAATCCTGAAAAAAACATGTATCCTTTCAGAGCCTCAGGCAACTCTTTAGGATGAATTTGCTAAATTCTAGTTGGGTTGTCTTGTATTTTGGAGGAAGGATTTTTCAAATTCAGAGTTCCAAATAAAAGTCATGTACTTAGCAGGTCTGGTGGAAAATTCTACAAATGAGAGCATTGAGCCTTTAAATCACATTGTCACCAGAAGGGTATGAATTACTGATTTGTAAATACTGTGATAATGGATTTTTAAATTGCCTTTTCAGTAATTTGGCAATGTACCTATTTTCTAGTTCCAAATTATTATTAAGATTATTCTTTCAAAATCATTTAATTAAATTTAGGATAATTTCTTTGCATTCTCAAACCCCATTCATCATTCATCACTATTTACTGGGTTTAGAAGAGAGTGGGGCTGATGACTAATGTTACAGTTTAGTGACTAGTGATTAGTAGTGATTAAATCAGCACAGTTATTCCAAGAGGAATTGGGAGAGTGAAGAATTGGCAACTCATGCAAAACACAAAGAGAAATTCCTTGATAAAATTAAGTCCTATGTCATCAAGTATCTTGAGTTATGACAGGTGTGATTAGGCTTAATTTTTTAGGCTAGAACATCTCAATAGAGCGTATATGTTGCTTCTTACTTTGTAAAAGTTAATAAGAACTTATGAACACAGTCTTTTCCATATTACTCTATTTTGGAGTTAGGTGGTACAATTGATAGAAAACTCCAAATGGGATCAAAAGAATGAGACATGATTGAAAAATGACTAAACAACTATCTTGGAAAGAGAGATGAGCTAGAGAGAAAAATAACAACAAAATGAAAAAAAAATCCATTGATCCATTTCCTAATAACTTTTTAAGTGCAGTCATTATGCAATACTCACAGTGCCTGATTTGCACTTTCTAATTTATGTCCTGACTGATGCTAGGAAAATGGTTTACTATTTTCTTGGATCCTTTGTTTCATTCAGTTGTGAAACTGAGACTATATAATGTTCACACCTGGAGGATTCCTGCTGATAAAGGTGGTGGGTAACTGAAAGTATTTGCTTAGATATCTCTCTGTGTATACTTTAAACAGATGGGAATCTATCAAGAGTTCCCAAAGTAGATTAAGTATGAAACCACATGTCAAGCTGGGACATTCAAAAATGTTAATAAATCATGGGGCAGGCAAGTTTAATCACTACTGATTCCCAACAGGTGGCTACCTCTTCAAATGTCAGTGATTTATCTCTGGAATTACTTTAATGACTATCTCACCAATGAATGATGACCCTTTTAAAGTGCTTTTCATTGCAAGGCACAGAAATTCAAGAATTTAAATCGACACATATCCAAAGGTGGAAAAAATTGTTTGGGTCTTCTTAAGAGATTTTTGTTCCATTAGCATTTGATGGAAAGTTCTGTTAGTTTTTCTATTATTTTTTTAAATCTGTCACTCCAGCAGATTCCTTAACTGTAAGATAAAGGGTTTGGACTCATTGACCTTTCTTATGATTTTTCATCTATAAGAAAAATTCAGTTCATTTTTCTCTTTTTGCCTTCAGCAATGACTCCTGACACAGCATTGTCTCTAGAGGGCAAAGGACGACTAGATTACCATATGAGCCAGAGTCGAAAGTGGGAATATTTGTTAAGACAGAACATCCGAGGAGATGTGATGGAGCCTTTTGGTGTCAACAGTCTTGAAGTGAAATTTAGAACGAGAAGTGAAAATGGGATTTTAATTCATATCCAGGAGAGCAGCAATTACACTACTGTGAAGGTAAAAGTAAATAGCTAATGCTGACTTTATTTGATGGGACTGCCTACAATGTCATGGTTTAAATCACTTTACCCATAATTTCTGCCCCTTTTCTTTACAAACCATTAAAGCTTAGTTGAATGTTAGGCATTTGTCCAATTTCATCTGTTTTTCTCTATTCCCCAGGCATGTATTTCAGTAACAAAGGTCTGAAAGACTGAGTTTCTAAGTATGTTATTTGAAATTAAGAAAAATGACTACTGTTAGGTTAGCATAACTGCTTTTGTTCCCCTTGTTTTATATTTTATAAAATAAGTTTATGTTCCTTTCATTCTGTGTTACATTCTTTTCTTTTTCCTTCCACAGAATGAACACCTATGAATTATGTGAGTGTATATGAGTGTGTGTGTGTGTAAAAATGAAGGAGAGGGACATATCTCCTTCTTTTTTTTCACACCCAGTTATGTGGTTATTACTCAGCAGATGGAAAAAAGAAATTTAAAAAAATGTAACCTCATTTTTTGTTTCATAGAACAAAATTTAATGCTTTTATTGAATTGAGATAAAGATGACATTCAAGTTTTTTAAATTTATAATTAAATCAAGTTTTCTGAAAAATTGGCCAAGATATCTCTAATGAGAATGCTCAATAGAAATTATGTTTCATAAAAGAATCTAATGGTTGCAGTGAATTTTTTTTGTCTTCCTTGTATCACTGGAGGTAGCAACTAATTGAAACAAAGCATTATTTTGCAGAGGGATTTACTGTCAATTTCCTTAATTTCCACAATTTTTTAAAAAAATTCATCCAATGAATACTTTTCATCTATAAGACTATTAGCTTCTTTACCCAGTTACTTCAGTCTGGTTTCCATATATGTAATTTTATACAGAAAACATATTCTTGCGATGTTTTATAGGTCATGAATCCTGGTAAATTCTGTAGAAGAGCCCAGATCTTTTGAGTTCTATTTCTCCTTTGAGCAAAATGATTCCTAGGTCACTGATAGATTCATGAGCAAAGTGGGGGTGAGAGGAGGGAAGGGGATGTGATATTACAGATGTGATTTGGCCTTTATGACAAGAACAGACCTAAATAAAATTCTAAAAATTCCATCCAAGTTCTGCAAAAGCTTAACTTCCACAATTCCCTAAATTTCTTCCTCCTGAATCAGTTCTAGGAAACACTAGAAGTGAAATAAGAGATAATGATTTAGAAAGGTTATATAAAAAATGGGGAGGATTATAAATCTATGAGGCAGAATAAACAACAGCCAAGTAAAGTGATTTAAAAGCAAAATAAAACAAAAAAAATTAACAATCCCCAAGATGCTAATTACCTGATTCTATGCAAAAGCACATCTACAAATAATAGCTAACAGTCTTGGAAGAAAGGGAAAAAGCTAAACCACAAGTCAGGAGACCTGACACATTTTAATTTCTGTCTCTGAACTTCATTTTCTTCATCTCAAAAATACAGAATTTAGAAAGATAATGTCCATGCCAGCTTTAAAATTATTTGCTCCATGGCTTCTATATCATGTGCTCTGTCCCCAGGGTTCAGCAATTCTAGAATAAAATGATGAATAACTAATTGAATAGGGAAAGAAAGTGTGACTTCTGCATATAAGGATAGTCTTCAGATCAGAAAGTCAAAATTGAAGTCCTGCCCATGACACACACTAGCTCTGAGCCTTTGGTAAGTCATTTAGCCTTTTAATACACTGGAAGATTCTCTAATGCTATAAATTACAGAAGGGTTATTAATTTGCATCAATAGAAGTTCCCTAAAATGATGACATCACATGTCCAAACCAAACAAAATAAAATAACATTTCATAATAATGTGCATGGGATACCATGGCCTAACATTATGCTGATTACTTTTACCAAACCCCAGAATATTGCAGTCGTTTTACAAATAATACCTTCTACTCCAAAGAGTATGACTATCCAAAGAGGGAAAACAAAGTGGATGAAGAATTTCTATTGTTGAGAATATAATAGAAAGAGCATAGAAGAAGCAAAGGATAGGTGATCAAATAAGTAACTTCAAAGAACATGAATAAAGGATGTCATTAGATATTCAGTTAAAGTGTCATATTTGTGTCATAGTAGGGATGATGGTTAGGAGTGAACTACTGATATTGTTTCAATGTATAAAAAAAAGAAAAAGCAAAGAAGGCCCTGAGGAAGTTCAGTGCATAACATTATGAAAGGACATGAAAATGAATCACACAGGATGGGTAGACATTAATGGCAGCTTACTTGTATCATTGGAGGAATGATCTAAATATATTGAGATGGAAAATTAATATTTTCAGAGAAAATTTGGAGTGACCAGAATGCTTTTTTTGTGTGATTTGAGATATGTTTCCTTTTTTTGGTTGAATTTGTCTTTTTGCTTTCCAATTTGTGCAGTTTCTGTTCATTTATTTTCAAATCCCCATACCAATTAACTGAATTTGAAATATTTCAGTTTATAATCTGTATAACCAGATATTTTAAGGTATAATTCAATATGATTAGAGAACCCTAAGATGGCATCTCCCTTCCTCATGCTAGAATTGCAATACCTGGATCCATCTTTTTCACTTCATATTTATTCCCTAGGCATTTTATTATCAATCTGCTTATATATATACATATATATATACATATATATATTATATTTTATATGTGTATTGTATATTATTAAATATATTGTATATAATTATATATTTGTGCATAATATATAATCATATATATATATATTATAATAATAATAATGAAGACAAGATGACCTGAGTCTGGCCTTTAATATAAGCTGACTCTGAGACCCTAGTCAAATGTCTTCACTTGCCTTGATGCTCCAGTTATCCATCTTCATTAAAGTAAATTTCTGAATCAGAAGTTCCTCTCACACATGAAATCAACTTGTATATTAATTTTTAAAAATCCAAGTAATGGAATCCAACAGCTCAGTTGTCTAGGTTTGAAACTATGACATTGTGGGAAGAGGATACCTGACAGATGGAGAAGTGTTTAAATAGAGTAAGTGATAAGGAATTGTTATTACTCAGTTGTGTTTAATGCTTTGTGACTTTATTTTAGGATTTTCTTGTCAAAGATACTGGAGTGATTTACTTTTGCAAATAAGGAAACTGAAGTAAACAACAGGGTTATTTAATTTAACCAGGGTCACACATCTAGTAAAGTGTCTGAGGCCAGATTTGAACTCATGAAGGTGAGTCTTCTGGCTTCCAAGCCCAATGCTCCATCCAGTGCATCAACTAGCTGGCTACAAGTGGTAAGGAAAGCTAGGCAAGTATATAGAAAGAAGAAATGAAAGTAAAGTAGGTGATGACATTCTGAATGAAATAATATGTCTACATCTCTAGTGGACCTTAAAAGTGTATTGACCCCTAACTTCAAGTTCTCCTAGATGAGACCCATTACAAAGAGTTAGAGTAATAAAAAAAAAGAAGTAATTTTGTTGGACATTTTGAGGGATAGTGGGAGAAAAGGAAGGCAGAAGGGAAACATTCTTAAGACATATCTGTGAACAATGGCTTGGTTTCCTAACCTTTCTTAATTTACTACAGGATATGAAACTTCTTAAATCTCCAAACAGCTCAGAAATACCTTAAGATGAAGGACACAAAAAAGCTATGAGGGATTAAGGAGACAAATAGGAGGGCATAATTCTAGAGAGAGTTAATTTATCAATAAGCACTTATAAAGCACCTACTATGTGACAGGAGGGTCATCTGGGTGGTGCAGTGGATAGAGTGCTGCACATTGTGTCAGAAAGACCCGTGTTCAAATCCTCAGATACTTACTAGCCTTATGACCATAGGCAAGTCATTTAACCATACTTATCTCAGTTTCCTCATTTGTAAAATAACCTGGAGGAAAAAATAGTAAACCACTCTAGTATATTTGCTAAGAAAACTCCAAATGAGGTCAGGAAGTCAGACATGCCTTAAGCAACCAAACAAAAAACACTATGTTCCAGGAATTAGGAATACCAATATAAATGTGAGACAGGCTCCATCACCAAGGAGTTTACATTATACTAATAAATCAAATATTGAGTGTAGGAAGGGACCTTAGATTTCATCTTGTTTAACTCTTCCATTTTATAGATAAAGAGACTGAGGTTCAGGAAGAAGTACCTTGTCCAAGACCACCCAAGTAGAAGTGTCAGGGCCAGGATTTGAATTGGATTTTCCAAATCCAAGATTCACACCACTGAACCATGCTGCTACATCTTGGGGAATGGCATCTAGAGAAAGAAAACATGAATTACAAGTGGAAGCATAAAATAGTACATTGTCATAGGTCTTTCCAGTAGGAATGATTATCTTAATTTTATTATTTCTCTGAACAAAAGGCAGAAAAGAGAAGGGAAGAGAAAGATGAAAGGAGGTTTTTTCATGTTCACTAGTAGCAGGACCCAAGCCAGGTGCCCACTGTGACCAGATCCTATGTCTCTGTGGATGTCTGGATAAGGTGAATATGATCTGGAATCAGAATGAAACAGGGCTGATGTGACAAAGGATTCACTCACCCTCCAAAATACAGAGCAGATCTAATTAGGTCAGTCCCAATGATTAGCTGAACTTTGTAAAGTCTCTCCTGAGGAGGGGGGAATCCATTTTTTTATGGTGGAAAGATAGAGGTGAGAGAATCTGGATTCAAATTCCATCTTTCATATATTTAACCTATCAGAAACTCAGTTTCCCTATCTGTAAAATCAGGGCATTGGACTTTGTGATCTGAGTTCCTTTCTATATCTTATTCATAAATTTTGAACTGGAAACCACCTTAAAAGTCCTTTGAATCTTCCTTCCTTCATGTTACAGATGAAAAAATGGAGGCACAGAGACATAAAGTGACTTGCCCAAAGTCATATAGCTAGAAAGCATATGAGATACTATTTCAACTGTTTCTAGGTAGGCATCTGGCCCTGTGGCCTGCTACTAGTGAACCTGAAAAGTCTACTTTTCTTCTTTCTCTTCTCTTCCCTTTTCTAGTTCTTGTCCAGAAAAATAATAAAACAAATGTTACCATTCCTGTTGGAAAGACTATGACAATCTACTAATTTATGGCTCCATTCATAATTCTTATGTTTTCTTTCTACAGATGCCATTCCCTAATATGTAGCAACATGGTACAGGGGTGTGCTATATTTATTCCACTGAATTCTCATTTATCAAGGAGTAGAACAGACTATATAGACAGCTACTGTCTCAGATATGAGGCCATGTACATTGAATACTAGTGACATATAAGAAGATTGTGTAAACCTGTTGTTCTTTGCATTATAGAAATGTTTTCTTTTTATTTTTCTTTAATAACTCCATAGATTTGTTGGGCAGTATTCCCCCCAAAAAGATATTAATTGTATTTTAATTCTAACACATGATTCAGTTCCATGAAAAAAAAAAAATGACAAGTCCGAGTGGCAAAATATATGGCTATGTCTTTCCATTTCTGTCATTTGAGTAGCTGTTCCCTGAGTTCCACCTTCATGCCAAGACATCAACACTGTCTGGCAGTTGTGATGGAATTACATACTTGGAATTCTGCCCTTCCTCCTGTATCCTGCCCAGACCCCTGAGCTGGCCCTAGAAACTGGAGCAGGACCATCCTGCAACCCAGGCCTCCAAAAGGCAAAGTGTGACCAGCTCCATAGAATGCTTCAAAAACTTGGAACACTCAGGCCAGCTTAATGCTTTTCCAGACTTGTTATTAAAAATTCACCATTTACATATCAAATTTTCCACATTTCAGCAAAGTATATAAATAAACCGCATGCTTCAGTCTGCCTATAATTCTCAAAAAAAAAAAAAAAAAAAGAGAGAAACAGCATGATATAGTGGAAGAAGCCTAGGATTTGGGGTTAAAATACTGGAGTTTGAGTCTTAGTGCCATCCATTTCTGGTTGTGCATGAAATTGGATTATAGCCTCTTAGAGCCTCATTTTTCAAATGGAGGTTGAAGAACCATATGTTGAATATTTTATTGTGGGGATCATTTTTGTGTACATTCAGGTCATCTTCCACAACGCTAATAAAACAATTTTTTTTAATTGTAGAGTGACCATGTTCCTCCTTTACTCAATAACTTCCAGAGGCTCCCTATTACCTCTAATCAACAAATCTTTTATCTGTTTAGCATTTAACAATTTAATACTACCCCAATTTACCAATCTCATTGGATATTACTCCTCTTTCCATATTCTTCAATCCAATCAGTGTCTGTTACTTTATTACTCAGTCTCCACAGCTGTCATTGTTTGTCCCCTGTGCCTGGATTGCAATTCATATCATAGCATCATAGAGTCCCTCTTTTTCCTTCAAGGTGACAACTGAAGGACTTTCTTCTATTTGAAGTGTTTATAGATTCACCAAATTGCTAGTGCTCTCTCTTCACATTTATGCATAATATATGTGTAATACATACACATATATACATACTTACAGATTATATATGTATATGTGGGTATAGATAGATATCAAGGATATATATATATATATGTGTGTGTATATATACATATATGCATATGTATATATATATTTGTATGTGTATTTGCTTTTTAATTCTAAAATATGATTCAGGGGGACATGGGACCATCACCAACTCTTAATGCAACTCAAAACTGAATTCATTTTTTTGATTGCTACTTCACAATGTTGACTGGGCTTGAACTTGTAGTCCACTAAGAATCCTAGATCATTTTTCTAACCATATGTATGTATGCATATGTGCATATTCATGGAAATAGTTATCTTTGATTTGTGTGTGCATATATATAAATTTATACATGTATCTCATTTATATTTATATATGTACATAAATATATACACTTAAATATTTCCACATATATTCCATGTATATATATATATATATATATATATATATATATATATATATATATATAAGTAGCTAGTGATAAAGATCAAGATAAAAAGAAAAGGAGATAGAGACAGATATTGATATCAGTATCAATATGGATATCTAAATCATGGGCATTTAGGTAGCACAGTAGATAGACTGCCAGGATTTTAGTCAGGGAAACTCATCTTACTGAGTTCAAATCCAATCTCCAACACTTACTATTTATGTAATCCCAGGTAAGTCACTTAACCCTGTTTGCCTCAGTTTCCTTATCTGTATAATGAAGAAGAAAATGGCCAACCACCACAGTATCTTTGCCCAGAAAATCCTAAATGGGGTCACAAAGAGTCAGACATGTTTGAAAAGTAACTTAATAATAATAACAAATTTATATCAGCAGATATAGATATATACTCCTGGTGATGAGAAACAATAGAAAAAAGAGAGCTCACTCAAATCCACCAAAATCTGGATTCAAGTCCTACCTTTGACGTATATTGAATGTGTCTCTTAAACTTTCATTGCTCCAGGCAACTTAGTACAGGGAGTTTTCTCTTCCAGGACTTCCATAAACTGATGAAATCACAGGTCTACACCCTGTCCCTACATTCTGGGACTAGTCATAGGTTCACAGGTCAACAGTTCTGGAAGAGTCCTCATAGACTACTCTCTTGTTATAGATGAGGCAACTATGGTTGAAGGATGTTAGGCGACTTCCCTAAGATGGCATGGGTAGCCAGTGTCTCATCTTTCAAACAAGGACCTATTGAGAAGCACTGATTACTTGACTATTTACTAAGAAGATGATTTTACATGAACATATTAGAAGGTACATGGTCAAATAAGACAAAGTTTGCCAGCTCTTCCATGAGCTATAAACTTGACAAAACTATTAAATACTTTGCTGGTTTATATGATTGATCTCTTTATTGCTTTTCCTCTGTTAAAGATAATTGCTGTTTTTACAGATAGTTCACACAGTGCTCATTTTTTTTTTTTACAGATAAAGAGTGGCAAAATCCATTTTACATCTGATGCTGGAGTTTCTGGGAAAGTTGAGAGGCATATCCCTGAAGTGTATGTTGCTGATGGTCACTGGCATTCTCTCCTGATGGGAAAAAATGGTTCTTCCACCATTTTGTCTATAGACAGAATGTATAGTCGAGATATCTTGCACCCCACTCAAGATTTTGGTGGAATTGATGTGCTTACTATTTCTCTTGGTGGAATCCCACCCAATCATGCCCCTCGGAATACAGATACAGGTAAAAGCATATTTTTTTAACAAAAATGATGATACAAGTGATACAATAGAAATGGTTCTGGATTCAGATCAAGAAAACACTTTCCCTGACTAGCATTATGACTCTGGACAGGTCCCTTCATCTCTCTCAGTTTTATAATTTGTAAAATGGTGTTGCCTTCATGGAGCCAAGTCTGTAATTTCCCCACCCTCAAAAAGAAGGAATATTTTAAATAGCAGAAAATTGTTGGGTAAATAAATTAGAGTGAAAAAGATATAACTAGATACAATAGAATGGAAAAGACATAATAAAATGTGTCTTTTTGAAAAAAAGTGGCAAGGCTTCTGTACAATCATAACTTTATATTCTCTGAGAACATCAGCCCTGCACCAAATATTTCATTAGAACGTAAAGATGACTTTGGCAAAATGAATAAGTGAATCATTTTTAAAATAAAAAAAAATCAGAAAAAACAATAGCATAACACAAATCATCAAAAATTTCCATCACTTCTTAGAAATTATGTCAATAGAGCTCATGTATATTCTACATAGCTAACTATGTAACTTGTATGGACCAAGTGAGAAAGCAATGTAGGTCTATCACGTGGACCCCCTTTCTCATGAAGTTCATGTTTTTTTTTTTTTCACCAAGAAGTTGGCCTTTGGATGCAATAATTCATAAAGCCAACCTGCTGAAGAAAGGAGGGCTCGTGATCTGCTTCAGTGGAAATGAATGTTCATTTTGATAAATCCAGGGATCTTGGCAGTAGTGAGCCCTGCCTTTATCCAAGTATTAAGAGACTAATCCTTCAGACAGATTAGAGGAATCCATTTACAATCATTTCTTATAGTTTCCGACCATTTCTTGGAGTATTTCTTTCAAGCCCCTAACAACGTCTGCTGCTTAGAGGTGAAGTAATCAAGACAAAAGAGCTATGGCTAGCCATGGATTAACATTGTTTTCTTAAATATTTAGCTTGTTTTAAAATATAGAAGGATGTTAAGGGTTTTATTTTTTGTAAATATTATGTAACTATAGATATGTATATATAAACACGTTATTTATACAAATACAATGCATTGTGATTTGCAAAACTTTGTGTGTATATGTATATGTGCATTTAAATGCATATACATAACTATATACATCTAGATGCATATGCATATTTTATTATAGAAATTTATTATTTATGCTAATTATTATGTAAATATTAACTCATTTAATTAAGTAATGAATATACATAAGATTATACATTATAATTATGTATAATTATATGATATTTAAGTCATATCATATATATTCATATGTAAGATGTCCAAAAGTAAATCTTTGATAATTTTAAAATCCACTGACACTCATGGAATACCCTGCATATGTATATACTTATATAGTATAATTACATATACACAAATAGCTTTGTAAATTAATATGCAGAATTTAACTTATTCAATACAGAATAGAACACTGTGAAATGAAAGTTATTGCTCTCTTTTGTTGGGGAGGAAATTGGAGTTGAGATAAGAAATCAAATGACTTGCCCAAGCTCACATGACTAATAAGTGTCTGAGAAGGGATTTGAATTCAGGTCTTGCTTGATTCAAAAGCAGTGCTCCATATACCATACCATTCTAACTACCAAGATACAGTCCTGAATTAGGAACCTAGGCAGTCAAAGACCTTGAAGACTTTGGTCTCTGAAAGTTATTCCATATGTGACTTTGGGCAAGCTATTTAACTATGGCTTTATTATATTCATTCATAAAGGATAGGAGTGGGCAAGCTGCCATGTAACAGGTAGCATGGCTTCCTCTTCTTAGCTTGTTCTGTGAAGTTATGATGGATGAAGTCTATTAATCTACTTTTTCAATATTCCAACATTTCATTATGAACAAATTTAAATGAACAAAGCCAAAACATATGAATCTGTAATATTATATCCTTGAGGATTTACTATTAATTCAGCATGTGAAGACTTTTGAGAATCCATGATCCTATGTCATGTTTCTTTAAGAATGCCTGTAAATAATTTGTTACATAGAACAGCAATATTGGAAACTTTTGCATTATTTAGGTAAAACCAAAAGGTCTGACAACAGGGTATTCATATTTTCGTAAACTGATTCTTTTACTGATAAAAAGAAACATTAGTAAAAAGAAAATTTAAAATAAGTAATTTTTTTAAAAAATTAGTAAAAAAAAAATGAGTTTTGGCATCTCAAATCATGAGATATCCCCTTGGAAAAATTGATGTATACATGTGTTTTTAAGCAAAGGGGACAAATCAATGACCCTTTTTTCCCTTCAAAATTAAGATTGGCTTCTATTCTGAGGTGTAACTAGGTAAAAGCACCGGGACTTAATGTGCAGGATCAGAATTGAGCGGGTGTATACCTTCAAGACCATATAGACAAATAAGTTAGCACATAATTATCAAGAAACATTAGCTAAAAAAGTAAACTTCCTATAACTGACCCATACTGTCTCCCCAGCTCACTGCAACATCATCCCACCCTTGGCTAATTTGAGATCCCTATATTTCCTGCCTTCCCTGGGTACCAAAATGTCCATTTAGAAACCGCACTATATAGTAGCTAATGTTCTAGAATTTAGAATCCCTGGATTCAAATTCTGCTTCAGATACTCATTGTGTGACTTTAGAATGTAACAACCTCCCTCAGTGTTAGTTTTCTCAGCTGTAAAATAAAGAAATCCGACTAGGTATTTTCTCATCTTCCTTCCAGTCTTAGTACCATGTTCCCATGATGACTCTGAATTCATGTCATCTGATTATAGCAATGGTAACTGCTCTTTAAGCCCTCATCTCCCCTTAGGCTCAATTCAAAATGCTCATCAAATTTCTCTAACTTGTGCCTCATTAGGAAGCTGCATGACCTCATCTTATGAAGCAAGTCCTTGTCAGATCTGTGAGCAGTATAAAGTCTTTGAAAGTTATCTGTTATTACCTGCTGCTTTATGGCTCTGTCCTAGAAAGAGGTGCAAGATCACAAAAGATAGCTTTCAGGCTGAAATGCATCTATCTTTACCCCTTCATTTTATGAGTGAGGAAACTGAGGCTCAGAAATATTGTGACTCGCAGGGTCATAAGTAACGAGCACAAATATCAGGATTCAAACTTTAGATTTTAATTTCAAAGCCAGCATGTTTTCCACCACACCCCATTGTCTCTCACTTCAACAACTATCTTAGGGCAGAGGATCAATGTCTGTTTTAAGCTCATACTTAAAATATGTTTTTTATCTTCACCATAATGTCATATTAAACCATCAAAATACTTATCTTAATACTTAAACACTGACAAAAGAAATACTCAAACACAAAAAAATGTGTTTCAAAATTATACCACATACTGACTCAATTATGTATGAAAGCAACATGTATTTTTTAAGAGATATATTTAGGATAAACAGCAACAGGCAAAGAGAAAGAAAAGAGAAAATTGTTTTCAATAAAATTTATACTCTAATTTCTATTTTAAGAAAAGAATATTGGTATAAACCACAATCAAAATTTATAATCCTCAATTATTTTTGCAAAATTTTTATAATTGTCTTATATTATTTAGTCTAGCATTTACAGCAAAGAGTATCTGAAATTAATTATATGATATTTTAAATGTCCAGATTCAAGGAATCACAAGAAAAAAATATTTCAAATCCTAGGGGAGAATGGCAAAATGAAGAGTCTGAATTAGAAGTGAGAGCTAGACTCTACTCCAGATTTCTGCAGTCTTAATTTCTTATTCATAAAATGGAGAAATTGGGCTAAATCAATGATTTAGTCCTGGAAGGCAGTGTTTTCTTTAATTTCCGAATAGAGGAGACTGAAGCTGAGAGACATTAAATAACTTGCCTAGATTCTTCTAGCTAGGAAATATCTGAGATTAGATTTAAATTCAATTGTTCTTGACTCCAGACCTAGCATTCTAATTGTCAATCTCTTTTTGTCTCTTTCTCTGTTTCTCTCTGTCTCTGTATATCTTTCTGTCTCTTTCTCTGATTCTTTCTGCCTCTCTAGCTCCCTTCCTCCCTCTTGAAATAAATACAGATTAACAAAAGTTAGTTAAATATGACTTATAGCTTGAAAGAAAGAGTAGAAGCATTTAGGGCAGGAGTAGGAGTTCCACAAAGGCTCTTTATATAAGATGGTGTTTGAATAATGTAGAGGAAGATTGGAACTCTGTAAAGGAATGAGGAGTCAGTTCATTGTAAACATATGGTTTGGCCAATATAAAATAATGGAGATGGGAGACAAAATGGGAAGTAGAGAAAAACCCAGTTTGCCTAGAGAAGTTGTGTCCATTAAGGCTGGAACAAGAAATTAGGAGTGCGTGCACACGCACACACATACCACACACACACACACACACACACACACACACACACACATAAAAGCAGTCAGTATTTTAATTCAGATTTAACTTTTGATTTTTTTTTAAATTCAGTTGTATTTTGTTTTTCCAGTTACATGTAAAGACAGTTTTTAACATTCATTTTTGTATGATTTGGGGTTTCAATTTTTTTTTCTTTTTCCCTCCTTTATTTCCCCCTGCCCCAAGACAGAAAGCAATCTGATATAGGTTATACATGTACAATCATTTTAAACATATTTCCATTTTAGTCATGTTGTGAAAAAAAATCAGAACAAAAGGAAAAACCACAAGGAAGAAAAAGAAAACAAACAACAACGATAAAAAGGTGAAAATAACATGCTTCAACAACATTCACTCTCCATAGCGCTCTCTCTGGACGCAGATAGAATTTTTCTTACTAAGTCTATTAGAATTGTCTTGAATTAATTTATTGCTGAGAAAAGCCAAATCTATCAGATGTAACTTTAAATCTAGGATCTTCCCTCTCTAGTAGGCTATTGAAATGCTCAAGAGAGGTTATAAGAGCAGGAAGTGGGTTGGTGACTTCATCATAATTGAAGAGAAGGGAATGATAAACATGAGAAATATAAAGGGAGAAATAAATAGGACTTGGCCATTGATTGGCTATCGTGCCAAGGAGAATGAAGCATTAAGATAATTGTGTTTATATGGGATTAGGTTCATATGAGGATGGTGGCACTCTCAACAGAAATAGGAAAGTTTGGATGAGGGGTGCATTTAGGGAGAAAGACATTATTGTATCTACCACATATATGTATAACTAGAGTATTCTGGTGAATACATAGCTGTCCATGAAGCTAGGGAAACTTAAAGACTGGTGTTCAAGTATTGTTTCTGATGAACTATACCATCCTGAGCAGGCCACTTAACCTTTTAGTCCTTTAGAAACCTAAGAAAGGAATTCTTGACTTTTTGTGTATCAAAGACTCCTTTGGCAATCTAATGAAGACTCTGGACCTTTCCATTCTCAGAACACTTGTTATATGCATAAAATAAAATAATTTGAATTACAAAGGAATGCTAAGGTCAGAAAAGTGAAGTAGTATTTTTTTTTTCATCCAAACTCACAGACTTCTGAAAATCTCCCCATGGATTCCCAAGGAACTCTTCTTCATTACCCTTCTTCCTCAATAGACATACGAATTATAAATTTTATATAAGGTATTGACATGGATTAATAAAGGAAGTTTTCTCATTTAGAAATTCTCTATAACAATTAAATCACAGGTCTATTCCCTATATGTATTTATAATATTTATTTATTTATATTATTACATTTCTTATTATTTTTCAAATATATTCAGATATTATGATTAGTGAGGCACCTAGATAAAGCAGTAGAAAGAGGGTTGAATCTGGAGTCAGAAAATATTAGTTCAAATCCAATGTCAGATAATTAAGCAATTGTGTTACTTAAGCTAAAGAAACTTAATCTCTCTTTGCTCCAGTTTCCTCAACTGTAAATAGCACTTAACCTCCACAGGTTGTTGTGAGGATCAAATGAGATTAATGAGATGTCAATTGAGATAATATGTGTAAAACATTTAGCACAGTGCATAGCACATAGAAGGTGCTATATAAAATGCTGGCTAATAGTTGTAGTAGTAGTAGTAGTAGTAGTAGTAGTAGTAGTAGTAGTAGTAGT